>PVLA01004471.1:46795-175279 GCA_004027455.1 Hydrochoerus hydrochaeris
CCCGGTACTGCAAAAAAAAAAAAAAAAAAACGAAAAACAAAAGCAAAACATACTTCTGAAGGATTCTACCTCAACAGACTTCCAGAAGAATCTGTGACATTAAAAACAGATCAAGAACCCCTGCTATATTAACATTTAATATCTAGCTTTTTATTAATGTTACTGCATAGAATTGTGCTCTATGTATAATTACATGTAACTATATATACATGTAAATATATATAACTATATGTAACTATATATATATGTAAGTAAATATATACTTACATATATATATATATATATATATATATACACACACACACACACACACACAATTTGGGGGGGTTATTCAATAAATGATCTCCCTTTCTGTGCATATCAAATTTATTAAAGTTTCTAATCTTGTTTAGTTAATTTTATCTGGTATTCAGATAAAGTCTATTGAAAAACCTTTCTTTAAACCAACAGTTATTCTTTTGGTCACTCGGTTCACAGAGATTCTAACATTGGTCTCAAGGTCAGAGGACTATAGATATTTTAAGAAAGAAAAATACTGGTTCCTTGCAGAGACTTACTGTTCCAGATTTGTTGTCTCTCTGGTGGTGCTGTGGGCCTGGCAAGTTTTTCCAAAGAACCAGCTTCTCTTGGCAGGTTTGCCCGGGAGCCTAGGGAGCAGGGCACTGCAGATAGGCTCCTTGTGATTGTTTCCAAGAGCTCCAGGATTGGCCCTTTAGGAATGTAGACATTGCCCAGGTATTAACATTGCATGTCCAATGAATATGATTTTTTCCTCGCTCAATGGAATCAAAATAGGGTAAACCACTTGTAATGACCATGGTGAGCATTAGGTATAGTTTGGAAAGTTCAGTAGGTTGGCACATACTTTAATTATTGCTATCTTACAGGCTCATCAGTTAGCATCCATGCAAGCACAGGCTTACAATGGGGGGAACCCCAACCCCCCACCTGCCAGTAATGAGGAAGAGGAAGAGGAAGAAGATGAATATGATTATGACTATGAATCCCTTTCTGACGGTAAGAGAAACAAACGCAGCGCTGTGCAGGAAAATAGTTGAACTATCTTCCACTTCTCCCCCCAGCAACCAAGTTGAGTCCACAGATTAACTATACAAGTTTTTGTAAAATTGTCTGAGAATTTCTGAACCCAATCACATGGCAAAGATCAAGAAAGGAAAAGGATTCTGTTAGCAATTACAGCCACAACTAAAGAAGGAAGAGGATGGTGTAGGAAGAACAGTGTGTGTATGTGTGTGTGTGTGTGCATGGAGGGGGATGATTGCTAAACTGAGCTTCTACAGGAAAGATGGAATGATAGCAGAGAATAGAATCTCTTTTCATTCTTTCAGTTTCTGATGTGGCTAAGGCTCTTGGCAGGAATTTTAAACTGACTAAATCTTGTCTCCAACATCACCTGTAGGGGGCAGCATCACCATCTGCTCTCTTTTTCCTTGCCTGCTCTTAACTCTGGCCATCTAGTGTCTAGAAAAAAAGGATCCCTTTGGCCCCTTCCTTCCTGATGCTCAGACGACAAGCTACAAGACATTTCCTTCTAGCCCCACCGAAGAGAAGAAACAGGAGTGATGGCTAAGTGACAAAATGCAAAAGAGCCATATAAATGGCGTTAGCCACAGACTACTAGGAAGGGTTCTTCTTGTGATAGAACTGGGTTTCAAGTGTATTTCATTTGCACTAAATTAGTGTTGTTTGCTGGAGTTTGCCAAGTGTTTTCTCTAGCACTGTTGGTAGTAGTAGATTGTTTCATTTTGGCAACTTCTGAAAGACAGCAACATATTAATGAGAAAATGTCAAGGTTCCCATTTATATAATGTGTTTAGAATGTTTTTATGTAAGCTGACTCTTGTTAGCAGTAGACATCTCCAGTCTAGCCACCATGTACCACTGATGTTGAGGTAACCAGGCCACCCTTCTCCTCACACTCAGTTGCCTTCAATGATATTTGAGTCCCACAAACCTTCATCACTGGTGACAAGTCCAGTGTTTTTCTGCCCCCAATGGCTCTATTTCATATTTGCCCTTCATTATAATTGAATGATTCATTACATCAACTAAAGGCCAATGTATTGATCTGAGCCTCTTTAAGACAAGGGGCATATCTTATTAGATGATAAGAAGGACAAACTTAAAAGGAGTCAGGACAGTTTGTTTATAGCCTGTTCCTCAAAACTCATGAGAATGTGGACACTTTTATGTAGACTTATTCTTCCCCATGGATTTCTACTACAATTGTGATAATAATGTCCTATAGAAGAACAAATTGATTCAGAATATGATATGAAAATCACACTTACGAAGTCAACCTCGGGGCTGGGGATTTAGCTCAGCACCATAAACACCTGCCTTGCAAGTGTGTGGTCATGAGTTCAATCCCCAGTACCAATAAAAAAGAAAGAAAAGAAGTCAACCTCACCTGGAAAGCGTGAGGTCTTAGTTCGATCCTTGGAACCCCCCAAAAGAAGAAAAGAAATCAACCAAACCATATGTCATTTGCCTCTTTAAGTAGTTAGTTCACTCAAAGACACTGTCATTCACTATCATAAATTAATCCTGTGGGGGGGTTTTGTACTTTTGAAAACAGGAAAAGAAGTGGATTTTTAAAATCATTATTATTATAAATGTCTTTGATTTGCAAATAATGAACCTGTGGGAGAAGGCTCTGTGACTTATTTTCATCTTGGAGAGTAAAATTTAATCTTAACACCACTCAATTTCTAAGACAGTTGCGTGCAATTTATAAAACCCACGTATAATAGGTTGGGGTGTCAGTAAACAACAGGGCCCCCATAGTCTGCTCCAGAAGTCTGTGAGAACTTGGGCAATGTCTTTTCACCACTCTCAGGCTTAGATCCTTTACAGGGTAATGAAAAGTTAAATGTTTGGTGAGGCCCTTTCCTTACTTCTAGCACTAGTATCCATGACCCATGACAATTTAAAGTCCACTACCACCACATAGTATTTCCCATCTCACTGAAGGGTCTTCTGAATGGCTGATTCCCAAACAGTCCTTGCAGGTTTTACATGCCTTATGGTAGCTTGTCTTCTGAAGGCATCTGTATGCTACAGAATTATTTTAAGAATGCCGTGAGGAAATTGGCAAATAAAGGTCATATACTTTAGGAGTTGTTACTCTGTCTTTTAGATCATACATTCTTCGTGAATGTTTATTTCATTGAATTTTATCCCCCAAACCTTGTTTACCTTGACTAGTTTTGACTACACACTAGAGCACAGGTTTGAATTTACAACTTAATGTAGGCATGTTCTGTGTCAATTCATGATTCTAACAAATTAATTAATTTTTGTTGATTTGAAATAAAGTCATTCTGGAGTAACACAACAGTCAGTAACTGTAACTATGGAGCATGACTGTGGCCATCATTGGCATGATTAACAAAGTTGGTGTTTTTTATTGCTAGCCCTTGCATACTTTAATAGTCAAAATATCAAATCTACAGAACATTTCTTGTAACCTAAGCTGTTGTTTATGCTCCACCTCAGGCCATGGTTTAATTTATCTGGCTTTTTGTCTTAATTCTTGCTACTTGTACAGCCCTCCTGACTCTCTTTTTCTGTGGCAGATGTCCTTACTGCATCCCCTGCTCCTAGAGGTCAGGAAGGTAAACACTGTTGGAAATGGGCTTCCCCATTTTAGCTACATGGATGTCACATTCTGTTTGTAATTTCTTTTACAAGTTTACAAGTGCCTGATTAGCACTCTGTGAATATAAATGTAATGAAATAATTGATCTCACTTGCTTCTTGGCAGTCTGCATGGCCTTGATTTGCTATAAAGATATTTTGGTCTAAGCATTTGTGGCCTGATGAGATAATAAATCTTGCTTGAGAAATAAGCTTTCTTGTTTTACATTTTAAAAGACTATAATCATGATATACTTCTAACACTTTTAGAGTCATTCTGAATAGAAATGCCAATAAAACCAAAGAATAAGATTATCTTTCATGCTTAGATATATTTATATATGTTTTAGTTACTGTTATTATCACTTAATAATCAATGACAATCATGAAAATTTATTTTCCAATTAATCATAATTGTAAAAACCTTGCATTGCTCTTAACAGTCTACACACACACACATATACTGGTTTTGACCTTTCTCAAAGTAAAACAAATAACTTCATTTTGAAGTAAGGATGATTAAGTCATGTATGTATCATCTAAAATTGCTTCAGCCGCTAAACCTTCCCCAAACTTGTGTGCCATCAGCCTCTTGACACAAAATATCTCTTCTCATATTTGCACAGTTCCAGTCATCTGTATGAAAATTAGCATTCTTATTTAGACTATGTCTATATGTTACCAAAACTATGAGTAAATAAGTCAGTTAAACTGAAATCAAATATATCAACCTAATTTTTGAAATTATGCTTCAACTCATCATTTTGGTAACACGTAGCCCAAGCCTTGGTCTTGCAGATAAGTACAAGTACATGGATGTCCTCCTAAGGATGTTCATGCATCTCTTAAGTGAAGCATTCAGTTATTTTTCACTGAAACCTGCTAACTTACTTTCAGACAACATTCTGGAAGACAGACCTGAAAGTAAATCATGCAGTGACAAGCTTCAGTTTGAGTACAATGAAGAAATCCCCAAGAGGATAAAGAAAGCCGATCACTCTGCTTGCAGCAAAGGGAAGGTAAGGAAGTGGTTTCTGGTAAGTAGTACTTGGACAGTGGCTCCCTTGTCACCCTCAGGTAGGATGCCACCTCCTCTCCCTTCTCTTCATCTTTGCCTCTCTACCCTTAATGCCAGTGTCCATGGGATGATAATATGGGACACCTACCTGCCACTGGTGAAGGCTATCCATTGACTCATCCAGCCAACATCTACCGAAGGTGTATGTGTGACATGCCCTCAAGCAGGACAGAAGCTGATTTAGTGACAGGGACAGACCTGTAGATAAATGCAAAGAGCGGTGATCTCACTGTGTTATCAGAGAATCAAGGACAAGCTTTCCAGGAAGATTATGCACAAGAAGGAAAGTTTGGCCAATCAGATAAAACCAAGAGTATTCAGTCAGACTAAGGGACAGTCTGGTTGTCCAGGGAATTTCAAGTTTTAAAGGCCTTTAAAGATAAATAGGGGCCAGACTGTGATATATCAACAAAGGAATGACACAGAGAATGGAAAGACTGTTTCATCTGTGGTGGATTATGGGACATGAGGAGGGACATGAGGGGTGAATTAGATTTGTCCCTTGCCTTCAGAGAGCTTTTACTTCAGGAAAGGAGTTAGAGCATGAATGTGGATAAACACTGAGCAAGGAGAACTACACAGGTCATATCAGAGAAGCACGGGTAAAGACCTGTAGAGATTGAAAACTGAGACATGTATACCTTCCATGTAAAATGGTACCATTTTCCCATGATAGGTTTATGACATGGAACTGGGAGAAGAATTTTATCTCCCTCAGAATAAAAAAGAAAGCAGACAGATTGCACCAGAGCTTTCTGACCTTGTCATCTATTGCCAAGCAGTAAAATTTCCAGGTAAGAGTAGATATGTTGTCATATTATTTAAAGATACCAAGTGAACAACATTTCCTGTTTATCTAATTAGGCATTTGAACACAAAAAAATAACTAAATGATGTTGTCAAATAATGGTTATAATGTCTTCTAATGTGCTGATGAACATAAGCAAATTATAATGTCTATTTTAATTTGCTTTTATGCAGATGAGAAAAAAATACCATAAAAATTCACTTTCCAGACCCAGCAATGTTTTTTTCATAACAATTAATATTTATAACATCTAGTAATTAAAATGTTAAACACTGAAGTACCAGGTTTTATGCTAAGTATTTTACATAGATGTCTTTGACTATTCATAGTAATTCTGTGAGGTTGGTGATATTATCCCTATTTTAAATCAAACAAAATCTGAGATAAAGTAATTTGCCCAACATTTCAGAATGTGTCAGTTAAGATTCTTGTTTGACAGGCGCAAAAATTGACTTAAGCAAAGAGGAAAATGTATTGACTCATGTACTGAACAATGCAGAGTGCCGATGCACAGATTTCAGGTGGAGCCTGACCCACGGAGTATGCTTTTCCCTGCCTGTGTGTCTCCTACAGCCACTGAGTTGGCTTTATTCCTACGTGGTTGTAAGACAGCTGCACCAGGCTAATGCTTCATACTTCCAGACTCAGATTTGATGTGAGTTTCAGAACTTCCGGCAGAAGTTTCATTGTTTCTCACTGGGTTCTTTGCCTGGACCCTAAGCAATCACTGTAGTCTAGGGGATGCAGTGGCCTGATAGCCTGGGCCACTGCTCTCCCTGAGGCTCCACCCAAACCACAAGGATCAAGGATGGCAGTGTGTTGGAGGAGGAAGTTTTCCCAATGGGCCATTTCTAGAAGTACAGTGAACTTGCAGTGATGAGCTACTTCATCCAGAGGGTTCTTTTCTCTTAGTAAATGGTAGATCTATGAAGCCTGACTATCTCCAGCGTCCCGCTGTGAATCACACACAACCCTGCCTCTCCCGATACAATATGCTGTTAGTGAGCTCACTTGATTATGTGTCCCACAAATGGGAGACCAAGAGGTAGAAAAATCAAGAAAGCCCTTAAGTATATGGAAGTCAGAAAAAGTGATTTTCTCATAGCAAATAAAACTGTTGCCTTCCACAAGATTTCTGAGGACAGGAAAAAGCTGGAGTTGGACGTCAGTCTGAATGTGAAATGGGGTCCTATACTTGACCTGGGAAGGGGAGTAAAATTCCAGCCCTCATCTTTTCAAGATGCTCTTAACCTGGCTGCTAGAGTTTAGCTTAGGCACTTGTTCTCATGCCATGCTTGTCAATGGGACAGAGGTGTTGATCTATTTAAAACATTAGATAATAGTGACCTTTTTGCACACACTAGAAGAGGGGAATCATAGGTAAAATTTTCTTAATTTATAAGTTTTCTCTCAGCAACTGTTTTTAAACTTTTGGCAGCTGCCACTGCTTCTCTGCTAGCAAATGCTAAGCTATGAGCATGCAAGGAGTAACAAAGATTCCAAAGAAATGCAAGAAACTAGCATTTACCTGTGGTTTACTGAGCATGACCCTATGTCACAGAAGTACACTGTAATGATATTCACACATAGTGAAACTGTTTCATGGTGGAAGGAAATCTTTTTCCTGCCATATCTTGTGTTGGGATCAAGTATAAGGGCCATACTTACTGTTCAACAACCACACCACATCTCTCATTCGGTATAAATGGAGGCCACAGTACATATATGCAAACCATCCCACAGACTTTGTTCTCGAGCACTGAGAAATTAAGGAGTATAGAGTCCCATGGATGTGTGAGGTCGGTTAGGTCTCTGTACCATTAGAGAATCGTGGATTGATCGAGAAGTCCTTGGTCCAAGACTTTTGACTTGAGGCACAGGCTAAGCATGCGGTTGTTTATTTTTAAAATGTGTTGTTGTAATGCATTTGTATGACACATTCTTATAATTATGTTGTTGGAATCACTGTTATAATACTTTCCAAACATTTATTGTTTCATAATTTTGATGTGCATGAGGAAAATACTATTAAATGTTCATTTTGTTACTCTATGAAGTTTGACGAGTTTACTTGATAAGTTACGTGACCAGTCTCAGTGTATCTCACCTTTTATTGCCCCAAGTCCCTTCTCAAGAAGCATGTGAAGCAGCTGCAGAGACCCTGCAAAGACCCTGTGGCCCAAGGGCCACAGGAGCAAAGTGATGTCTCCATGATCATAAACCTGTTCAGTGGCAGGGCCAGAGCCAGAACTCGGGTATCTCAGTTCCCAGTGCTGTGTTCTTTTCACTGCATTTTCTGGTTTGACTTCTGGCCAAGAACCTCTAGCTACCTATTTATTCCTGTGACTCGGGCCCAGGCCGAGTCCCTCTCGAGCTTCAGTGTACTCATCCAAACATTTATGCTCTTAAACACCACTGTATTCTGTTTTCTCTGATGATGTTCTTGAAAAGCATATTTTCGTATTACAGAAGACCTCCTATTCCTGCTTCAAATTAAGAAATTACTCTCCAACAGTATAATTACAGACAATAGGAATGATTTGGAGGCAACTCTGGTTTCACTGGAGTCTTTAAATTACTCTTCTTACACTGGAGCCAGGTCTGTGTGGTGTGCTTCATTTCCTTATCCAACAAATATGTACTAAGATCCTCTGTGTGCCAGGAACTATGCCAGGCTGAAGGTCCAGGGAGTTCTTGGACCAGAAGTGAGAAAGAGAAGCCATGAAACTTCATTGTCAATACATTTCGCATGGAATCCTTGACTAACCCCATCAGTGAATCCCCATAATCACCCATTCCGTGACTCCGAAGGGAATGGAAGGTTAGAGAAGGTAGAGTTGTGAGTCTTGGCTCACAGCAAACCTGGTGAACCTCGGCAGTATGATGCCAAAGCTTGGTTTCATAGCCACCCCTCATCTCTCAGAACTGAATAGCCCCTGGCAACTAATACAGATGGCAGCACTTTCTTTTCACACAATTTTTCAAAATCTTTCAGATGCACAATCAACTAGGGATGTGTGTGTATGAGAGAGAGATACAGACAGAGAGAGATTTTATAATTATTCTACAATAAGCATATAAATCTTGTTGCAATTGTCAACAGTGATAAAAACTTTATTATGCTTTCTTATAGTACTATTATTAACAGTGCTAAAAATTCTAGGAGGTCTTCTGAGATTGGTTGCAGTACAGTAATAGGACTTCAAAATAAACATTAACAGGGATGGAAAATGTTGAGCTCCTTTGCCTGTAGTTTTTGGCTTATTTATTTTCATTTTATGGGAACAGGCCTGTCAACCCTGAATGCATCTGGCTCTAGCAGAGGAAAAGAAAGGAAAAGCAGGAAGTCCATTTTTGGCAACAATCCGGGCAGAATGAGCCCAGGGGAGACAGCATCATTTAACAAAACATCTGGAAAAAGTAAAGTCACCTTCTTACAATATCTTTGTTGATCCTCATGATGAATGATTCAGATATTTTGCTGTCTAAGCACTTCCTTTGAATTTGTAAAGACTTTTATTTTCCTAAATGTTCATATTATGTAAGTGTGGCATAAATATTTTAGCTGCTAATTTATACTTTAACTCACTAAAAATAGCATTTAACTGAAGATATTTTAGCATCATTTGCCTCAAAAGTAAAAATTGGAAGCACCTTGGAACATTCTAGTGGTTCTTGGAACTGTTCTCCTACCCAGAAGATATATCCATTTTATTTCTAATTACTTTTTATTGTGAAAGTAATAAATTCTCATAGTTACAAGCTCAAATAACAGAATATTATTACAATTCTTTTCCATTCAGTGTACTGACTCTACTTCTCAGAGGTAACTACTGTTAAGTTTATTATGTTTTGTTCAAGAAGAACAAGATCTTTTTAAAATAATCTAAATGAGATATAACTGAGCACATTTGTATAACTTTCTACTTACTGTAGATTCGCACATAGCCGTCTATACATTTATCTTGTTATCTTTAATGCTCACATGATGTTCAATTTTGTGAGTATAATTTATTTAACCACCTCATCATTGATACATTTGGATTGTTTCCTATGGGTTTTTTTGTTTTTGTTTAGTTTTTTGTTTGTTTGTTCTGTTTTTGTTTTATAAATTTTATATGCTTACATATATATTATCATATATTTGTACAAATATACCCATGGGGCAGATGAGGTGTTGAGAGAAAGGACTTCCAGACCTTTAATTTAAATCGATCCTGCTCCCCTCATTTTATTTTATTTTACTTTATTTTATTTTATTTTGGGGGGGTCCTAGGGATTGAACCTAGAGCCTTGCTCATGCCAAGCATACTCTACCACTGAGCTGTACCCCCAGCCTACTACCCATATTTTAAAGCTCAGCAGCCGCCATGTTGTTTCAATGAAGTTAGTCACAAGTAAAATGTAAGATGTATTCTGATGTATAATATATTATAAAAGTTTTCCAGACTAATGTGAGGCTGATCTTTTGTGGAATTTAGGTTCCTATGAAGGAATTCGGCAGACCTGGGAGGAGTCTTCTTCCCCTCTCAACCCAGCCACCTGCCTCAGTGCTATCATTAGAACTCCCAAATGCTATCATATCTCATCGCTGAATGAAAATGCCGCCAAACGTCTATGTCGCAGGTATTCTCAGAAACTGATCCAGCACACCGCCGGCCAGCTGCTGAGGACTTACCCTGCTGCCACCCGCATCGATTCATCCAACCCCAACCCCCTCATCTTCTGGCTCCATGGGATACAACTCGTGGCGCTCAACTACCAGACAGATGGTAATGGCCTGGGCCTCACCTTGCTCTTTCTTATCTCATGCTTCAGTAAATGTGGGTCAGTGAACAGTTTTTCAAAGGGGCAAAGTCCAGACTGGGGCACTTCATCTGTGTGGGCAGAAATACAGAAAATGGAAAACAAAAGTGAATTTGATATTGAATTGTGCTCCTGATGTTTTGGAGTTAAGGTGATAGAAAAGAACAAGGAAGTGGTATCTTTAAAGAGGCTGGTTTAAAGCATTTTTTAAACATAGGCTGCTCTTCTCCAAGTTGTATCTATTTCTATTTTAAAGATCTTTCAGGACAGCGATTTCCTAACACTGCTTACTGAACCTGTCTAGCTATGCAGTTGTGCTTGCCAGGCATGGTGACACACACCTACAGTCATAGCCAGTACCAAGGCTGAAACAAGGACCACTTGAACCCAGTTCCAGGCTGGCCTGGACAACATACACTGTCCCCATCTCAAATAAATAAAAAGATAAATAAATAGTACTCTCAGGTTGGGGGTATAGCTCAGTGGTAGAGTGCTTCCCTAGCCTGTGTGAATCCCTGGGTATCACAAAAAAATAAAAATAAAAACCAGTGGTGTCGCTGCAAACACTGTTAAAATTAAAATCTTTTCATTCCTTTGAAATCAAGATGGAGAATACTGGAGCAAACAACAGGAAAACAAGTAACGAATGACATGAACAGGGAGAGTAACATTCCTGTTTCTCTGCTGTCAGTGAGGCGGACATGAGTCCCAAAACTCTGGAGTAAAAGTTTCCACTTACTGCTCATATGGACCAGACCCTGTGGTGAATTCTTGACTCCTGTTACCCACTGAATCTTAACAACCCTAAGAAGTGGACCTTTATGATCCTTATTTCTCAGATGAGCAAGACACAGCAAAATGGTTAATTTGTTCATGGTTACCAGATGACTTGGGATAATAAATTCAAGGTGTCAGAGTTTGAAGGATAAAGCATTCTGTTCCCACTGGTTATGGAAGGGGGTGGCAGCTACAGAAGGTGAGGGAAGAGTTGATGCAAATTGTTTCCCAGAAGCTCATTCAACAAACCAGTTTTCCCTTTGAACAGCCCAGCAGTGGCAGCCCTTGTCATTCCTCTCACATGAACGGGCTCAGACCCTAACTAACCGTGCTGAACCAAAACCCAACAGCGCGGCCTTGTGACCAGCAGAGGTCAAACTACAGCTTGTGCTCTGGGCCCTGCTAGACTCTGCCACTGCTACCCACTTGGGGCAGATCCCGAAGACACAAAGCTATCAGTCATGGTTTTTCTTGTCCCTACAATATTTACTTCTTTCCGTGGAAGTTACCTAAAATGATGCAGGTGATACTTAGCATAGCACCTGGCACATGGAAAGCATTCAACAAGTATCCACAAGTGCACTTGATGAGTTATGAAAACAGTATGATTTGGACCCACAAATGGAAATAATGGTGGAATATTTTCAAAGTTATAAAAATTTTATTTTCCATTTCTTTTTCAATCTCTACCATGTGGCTTGTGGGTTCACACCCCTGACCTGGTCTGTAGCCCTGTGTCTACTGGTGCCCTTGGTTATTATGATACTGAAATATTTTAAATATACTGAAATAACTTTGAAGATAGTTTTCTCGAGGAAATGGAAGTGCATTTGGTTTTGGATGTGCCTTTTCTCCTGAAGTGCCAAGACTGGTGCAGACACACTGGCTCCGCTAATACCACAAGCTGAAGGGACACAAGGAATCACCACTCCTTGGGTCACCCCAAGGTTCAGCAGCCCATGCTGAAGTGCAGCTGCCCCTCCACTCACCCCTGAAGGCCTCACACCTCTCAGAATCAAGCCAGAGGTAGATGTCTCTGCTGTGTGGTTCATCCACAAGCTCTTCTGCAGAGTTTTCCAGCTCAGGGAAGAGTGCTGTCATGTAACCTCGTGTTAATGTAGCTTGATTAAACTTCTCCCCTTGCATATAGCATCTGGATGGCCATCTGTAAAAACAGTCAGTTCTGTAAACTAGGGTTAGGGTTTGGTTCCGTGCCGGCACGCAGCAGATGCTCGGTAAATGCGTGCTGCTATGAGCTAAAGCAGCTGGTCCCTGTCAGTCCACTGCAGTCTGAACCCATGTGTCTTGATTTGTGGTCCAGTGCTCTTCTGGGTACTTACTGTTTTGTGCATCACAAAGCCAAATAGAGATGTGAAAACATTGAAATCGCCCTTTGTTAAGTTATTTAACACAATTCCTAGGTTAGGAGCACTTTGGTTTTTCATGCCACCTCCCATTGTGCCTCTAGACTCCCAGGCTGTGCTAAAGACCATCTGCCCCTCCCATTTCCTGGGTATCAGAGGACCTTGGTGCCTCAAATGGTGGCTGTGGACATAGCTGGGTCATTCCTTTGCAAGCTTTCTGCTGACTCCAAGAAGATCAGAAGTGATCTGGAACCAGCTTACGCTAGGTCCACATTCAATAAAATCAGCTCTCAACTGTGCAAACTGAGCTAGGCTGGTATGCAGATCCCTGGCTCTTGCTGGCAACTGTCCCTCTGAGTTCTTTCCATTAGGGCAGAATGATTGCTCCCTCATACATAGGACCTGCAAGTGTGTAAATAGGCAACCCCCATCAGAAGAAAAGCCTCTTTTAAAAAAAGAATTTATTATGTTTTAGTGAACAACATTTGTGCTTTTTATGATGGGTTTTCTAGGATTCAAACATAAGAAAAAATATTATGAGAATGGTGTTACTCAGTGTAAGATTTTTAAATGAATAGATGATTTCTACATTGATTCCTGCACATTTTTTTTCATCTGATTAGAACAAGAGTTTTCAATCTATAGTACCAGGTGAAGTTCTGAGACCACTCCCAGGAAACAGTAAAAGGGCCGGATTTGGAGTCCTCGTCTTGTTTCAGTCTAAGCAATTATTTTAGATCTTGGGTTACCAAGTGAGATCTTAGTTAAGAAAAGTACCTTAAAGTTTTGGAAAAGCTATTAAGTAGCCACAGTGCTGGTGAAATCAGGCTTTAAACCTTAGCTATAATCAATAAGTGAGAGTCACTATTGCTCTGTTAGGAATACTGAGTATCCCTTATCCCAAAGGCTTGGAAATAGAAGTGTTTGGATCCAGACTTTTTTAAATTTTGGAATATTTGCATATGTGTGTGAGATATCTTAAGGATGTGATCCAAATCTAAACACAGAGTTTATGTTTCACATACACCTAATATACATAGCCTGGAGATAGTTTTATATATTTTTACTGTTTATCTCTTGTGACTGCAGCCCATCATTTGAGGTCAAGCATGAAATTTCCCATCTGTGGTGTCATGTCAGCACTCAAAAAGTTTCTTATTTTGGAGCACTTCAGATTTTCAGACTGGGGATCCTCAACCTATGTATGGCCGTTTCACACTTACCCACCCCTTGTGAGCTAATTTATTTCACTTTTTTTTTGCCATCCTAGCCTTGTCTGCCTTTCTCTGTCAGAATGGCCGGGCAAGTAATTTCCTGAACTTGTAGATGAGACAACACAGCCTTACCGAATCAATCCCATCAGTACCGGAGTGGGCGCCATGCATGTATCTGACAGAAAAGGCAGTTGGGGCCCACAGAATTCTCATATGTCTAAGACATCTTGCCCCAAGAATCCTGCCCACAATCCTGGCCAGGCTCTACTACACGGCAGCAGTTTACACAAAAGACAGGAGAGTAGGAGCCGACCTCCTGTGCCAAGGTGCTTTCCACACTTTTCCATGACGTTGGTCCATGCAGCAGAGTTCATTCTGCACATGGAAGGGATCTATCAGAGGGAACATGTGTCAGGTGTGTCTCATAAACCTTTTGCTCATTTGGGTGACTTTTATGCAGACTTGAGCCATCAGATAAGCACATAAGTGTGGAAAAGTCCAGAAACAGTGCAGGAATCCAGCCATTCATCAGATAACTGTGCCAAAGAAAATTTGGCCACAAAAGACTCAAAGCCTTTGTTGAGAATCCTGAAATTTATGATTGAGGAGATTGTGGACATGATGTGAATCATATGTGATGATGATTTTTTTCATATTTAACTATGATAGGAAAAGAGTTAAAGTAATTTATGGATTGAAATTGACATTTCAAGGAAAAGCTGTATTTCTGGCTATTCTTTCCTATATAGTTAAGAATTTACCTTTCCTCTAAATTCAAGAATTGGCCCTGTACTTGTCTGCGTGATTTGGTGTTTGGAGTTAAGAAAATAACACTATTCCAAAACTCAGCATAAAATGAGGTATTTTACAAGAACTTTCAGATGGACATTGTAAACTTATACTTGCTGGGTCCGACAGCAAGAAACCAGGCATTTTCATAGACCGTGTGTTCTTTGAGGGCACAGGGACTGTTTCTCTTGTTACCTGTGGTATTTCTGGTGCCTAACCCCACCTGGCACATAGGTATTCATTCATCTGTCCAGGGAACAAGTGGCTGATTTTCTCTTCTTCATGCTTGAGCTTCTAGAAAAGAGATGCAAAGTTCTTTTCAACTTTAGAGAAAAAGTATGACACTTAAGCAACAAAGTAACAAGCAGTGTTGGATTTCTTTGTTTTACAGATCTCCCTTTACATTTAAATGCTGCCATGTTTGAGGCAAATGGTGGCTGTGGTTATGTTCTGAAGCCACCAGTTCTGTGGGACAAGAACTGTCCTATGTATCAGAAGTTTTCTCCACTGGAAAGGGATCTGGACAGCCTGGAGCCTGCTGTCTATTCTCTAACTGTGAGTAGAGCCCCTTCTGTCACAATGTGCTGAGACATTAAAAAGCTGTCATGTGCTAGGCTGTGCAGGTGCAGTTCCCACAGTAATTTCCTTCTCTCGCCGAAAGCAGTAGCTGTGGTTAGTGTGCTGCCATCAGGCACTGTGTCTGCCACGCCCAGCATAGCCCTTCAAGATCCCCAGCTCCCCGATAAACTAACGGTGGTCACTCCGTCTCCTAGAGCCCATGGGGTTGTAACTATCAGTACCCTTCATAAAAACTGAGCTACTTGTTAGATAGACTCATCTTAAGCTCCAAGGAGCTCTAAGGTCAAACTTGGACGAATATACAAATGCAGAAGTCACCTTTTCTGCTTCGAATTCAGTGTTACCATTCCTGGGCCTTTCCTTTTCCTTTTAGCATGTCAGTACTCATTGTGGAATCCCCATGTACTCTCCTTTACCACAAAAACCTGGTAGCTCTTCTCTGCTTCCCCATCCTTTCTCCTCCTCTTAGCTAACAGAGAAAAGCACCTGGGTGCAGAATGGGACGAAGACAGAGACAAGGTCTTCACTTCTCTCCATCTTAAATCCCGTCCCCCTCTCTGTCTTTCTGAAGGAAATCTCATGACACCCAAATTCTTGGGATAATATATTCACCGGTTTTCTAACCACCCAAACTGATTTTTTTTTCTTTCCCTAAGATAGGGCCATGTTAGCTAGAGTTGAGTATAATCATATGCATTTGCAGGTTATGAATTTTAACAACATCCTGTGGCTTGCTGCAAAACTATTCAAGGCAGAGTATTTTGAAATTGCATAATATACTCCTACCAACATTTTAAACAGAGTATCAATAATAACTTCATGGTTACATGGCATAAGATTTTTTCTTTCAATTTCCATGAGAAATTTAATTTCATCTTAATTGCTTGGTTTTGAACATACTTGAAATTTTGACAGTTGAAAGGTCATAGTTAAATGCATGCTGTTGAAAAAATAGGCTTTTCACTTGATTCCAGCCATACAATTACACAATCACAATCACAATTACAATTACCATCACTTTATTTTTTTAACATTTTCATTAATCATTTACCTGTCTATTCAGTGTTTTTTGCAGATCAAGTAGTGGAGTGCAGAGGTTGTCTTTGCTTCTTTTTCATCTTCCATGACTTTGATCCCTCTTTCCCCTTCAGATTGTCTCTGGCCAAAATGTGTGCCCTGGAAACAGCACAGGAAGCCCATGCATTGAAGTGGACGTGCTGGGCATGTCCCTGGACAGCTGCCACTTCCGCACAAAGCCTATCCATCGAAACACTCTGAACCCCATGTGGAATGAACAGTTTCTGTTCCGGGTTCACTTTGAAGATCTTGTATTTCTTCGGTTTGCAGTTGTGGAAAACAACAGTTCAGCAGTAACTGCTCAAAGAATCATTCCACTCAAGGCTTTAAAACGAGGTAGATTGAAATTCCCAAGTACCCCTGGCATTTTTAAAGGAGGAACTAAAGAAAGAAAAACAAACCAAAGGAAGGGAGAGTTGGGTGTTGCAGTGGCAAAAGTGAGCCATGGCTAGAGGCAGTGCCTGGCAGACACTCCAGGACTGGAAGCCAGGGGTGGGTGCCAGGTGTAAAGCAGGGGTAAGGTGGAGAATGCTAAACAGAGCATTCCTGGCTTGTGGCTGGACTTTGCATGGCACTCCAGGGACTTTTGACTTCTTGAACCTGACCTGTGCCTTCTTTTCGAACTTCGATGAACATTTGCCTGGGCTCTTGGTGATAACAAGCAGATCCTGACTCAGCAGGTGTGTGGCAGGACTTGAGATTCTGCTTTTCTAACAGGTGTTTGGGGGTGCTGACTGTGCTGGCTACCCTGAGTACCAAAGTTCTAAGTGTGTATCTCCCTACCTGCAGCCACCCTCTGAGTGCCACAGACACATTGCTTTCCTGGTTTTGGTTTGTTTGTTTGTTTGTTTTATTTTTTGGGTGGCACTACACAAGATGGAACCCTGGGGCACTGTAGCACTGAGTTCTATTCCCAGTCCGACTTGTGTTATTTTAAGGCCCAGTCTCAAACTGCCCAGGCAGGGCTTAAACTCTCAGTCCTGTGGCCTTTGCTTCCCTCAGGGTTGGGATTATAGGAATATGCTGCAATGCCCAGCAGTTTCCTAATTGTTGTTCATTTCCTATTTCTCTTCTTACTGCACAAGCAGCTCCTGGTCATTATATTTATTTGCTGGGGTTTCTGTGACAGAATTCCACAGGAGAATCTTATTTTCTCATGGTTCTGAAGACTAGCAGAGCACAGCCACAGCGTCAGCAGGGCAGCTGTCTTGAGAAGGTTCTCTTGGTGTGGCCGCCTCACGGTGCCCTCACACGAGCACATGGGGGCCTCTGTGTCATGATCTCCTGCTTCTATAAGGGTACCAGTCACACTGGATTAGGGCCTTCCCCCCAGTAACCTCATTTTCACTTAATCACCTTGTTCAGGAGCCTGTCTCCAAAGACAGTCCCTTCTGAGATATTGGGTGTGAAGAGTTTCAACATGTGAACAGCACATGGGAGGCTGTTTCAGCCTATAACCCTGTAACTGTTATTATAGAAACATGAGAAAATATAGAACCAAAACAGTTTTCTAAAAATTATCTTCTTACTTGGTATGGTAGCACACATCTGTAAATAAACCCAGCACTCAGGAGGCTGAGGTAGGAAAACTGTGAGTTTGGCCTGAACTTTTATACCAAGACCCTGTCTCAAAAAAAAAAAAAATTGTTCATTTTTCTATCTCACCACCGTAATCACTTTAGGTGTATATCTTTTGCAGGCTTTTTCTGCCATGTAAATAGCACATGAGCATAAACATATGTTTTTAACAATAGGCTTCCCACTAATTTTACAATTTAATGATTTTCATTTTCTAATTTATATAGTGAGCAACTTTTCATATTAAATTCATGTTCAGTGGCATTGCCACTGGTTGGTTTGTTGGTTGGTTTTCCTGGTGGTGGGGATCAAACCCAGCCTCTTGCACGTGCTAGGCAAGCACTCTGCCACTGAACTTCATGCCCATCCTTTACATTACCACTTTTACTGACTGCATATTCCATTTTATATGAATACATTCAGGCCATGCCTTGTTTAAACCAATCCCGTTACTGGAATAGTTTATCGCTAAAGCTGCTCTAAGATGGAACGTTAGCCCCTACTAAAACAGAGACAGTAAATGTCTTGGCATTAAAATGATCACATTTTCCTGCTATTTTTTGAGGGTGTTTTTGTTTTTGCATTCGAGTAACTGGATGGCCCGAAACCATCCCCACCCAGGGAGCAGCACTCCCAGTGATAAGATGCCTGCTGTTCATCTGCCCTCTGCCACCCACTGCCTGTCTTGAGGTAGTATTTCTACCTGTCACCCACTGACCTCCAGGGAGTAGCTTCTCTGCAGAACTGTACAGAACATGGCTAACAGGTTTTTCCCAATTCTTCATTCCTCCAGGGTATCGGCATCTTCAGCTGCGAAACCTTCACAATGAAGTCTTGGAAATCTCTAGTTTATTCATAAACAGCAGAAGAATGGAAGAAAATTCCTCTGGCACTACCATGCCAGCCTCTTTGGTAATTAAACTCTGTTGTTCTCAGCACGAGTGCAGGGACTGCCATGCCAGAGGTGGGCTTTCTTATGGCACAGCAAAGTGACCAGTGGGAGTTATTAAGTAGCTATGGGAACAGTGACAATATTAGCAGGCAGTTGAAACTTACCAAGCACTTTACATATATAACTCATTAGTCTCCCACATAATATCAATGACCTTAAATTTTGAGAACCACTGAATCAGAATTCACCCCACTAATGCAAGGTACATAGCAGGAGTGGGTGGAAGCCAATGCTGAGGTGGACAAAAAAAAAAAAAACTTTTGAAGAAGTACTGTTTTAGTTAACTGGTTAATTCCATTATATTTCTTCTTTAAAAATAAATTTGTGCTGGGGATTTAGCTTAGTGGCAAAGTACCTATCTAGGAAGCGCAAAGTCCTGCATTTTATCCCCGGTGCCAAAAAAAAATTGTCCAGTGATTTCCATTTTTACCTGTTTAGTCATCTAACTAATCTTACAATTCAATAGAGTCCTATCAAACTTTGGAAAAGCATCTGCTATGCTTGCAGTGCCACTGGTTTTGACAGTGCCCACCACCTCTAGCTAGCCTTGCTTTCTTCTCTGGCCTTCTCTTGCCCCCACAAATCAGTTGCTTCTCTCTGCTCCTGACCTTGTTTTCTTGAGTTTTCCTCCTTTTTCTTTCATCACTCCACAGCAACTTTGGCTGCACATTGGTATCACCTGGGAAGCTTTAAAAATGATCAGTGCATACACCACACCAACTAAGGCAGCACGGCATGCATCTTTTGAAGGATTCCCAGGGGATTCCTGTGTGCCACAGGCTGAGAGTAACACACTGATCAAGGTGGAGGACATCTAGCCTCCTCTTGGTGCAGACTTCACAAACAGGGGCAGGGCTTCCTGCTACCAAGCAGGAATGAGACACTTGCAGTTCATTTCTGACTCTAGTCACCTGGAGTTAGTGTTAGCTCTCACAAGATTAACTCTATTTCAGGGGCTAATCTCAACTCCCAGATTGTCACCAGGACTTCAGACTGATGAGCTATAAATTCAACAGGTTTCCACAATGCCCTAGGCTTAGTAATATACTAGAATGACAGAGAATTCAGGAAAGCACTGTATTATTATCAGTTATTAGAAAATGTTCAATTCAGGAACAGCCAAATAGGATGTATAAGACAAGGTAGGGGAGGAGCGTCCATGCCCTCTCTAGGCCACTCTCCTGGAACTGTTCGCCAACTCAGAGCTCTCTGAACCCCGTCATTTAGGGCTCGCCCAAGGTGTCATTATGTCGGACCTACGGGTAAACCACTGGCTCAGTCTCCACCCCTCCCGCTCCCTGAGGTCTGCAGTGATGCTGACTGTCCTAACCATGCCTTCTCCCTTCTCAGCCACAAGTCATCTCAAGCAGTTGACTGGTGAGGGGAAGAAGAGTCCAGAAGAAAGCAAGGCTAGTTAATACTTTTATGATTCAAGAGATTCCAAGGGTTCTAGGAGGTATATGCCAGGAGCCAGGAACAAAGACCAAGTATTTATTTTCCATTATATCACACCATCCTTTCCTTGAGGTTCTCAGGCATGGTGACTGCATTGGTTGACTGTGGAGGCATCACTCTTGTTGATAACTGGACCTCATCTTGACTTCTCCCTTCCTCTTGTGTCCCCCAGTCAAGACTTGACAATTCTGACCCATTCGTGTCTTTCAAATCTGTTTGTCTCTGTGCATCCCTTCTACCTTGGCCCTCATTCATTCTTACCTGATTCCTAATTGGTCTGTTTTCCTCTGGACTTGTCATCCTTTGTCTGTCTTCCCTGATGGCCTCCTGGACACATCTATTTAAAACCTAAATGTGATCATGTCATTTCTCATTAGAAACCCTTCTTTGGTCTCCCATTGCTTTGGGACTAATAGGGGCCAGTGTCTGAGTGAGACAAAGGCATGACATAAATGCATGTAAGTGGGAAGACAGAGACTCCATGAAAGCAGAGAGCTCTTGTGTCATTTAGAGGGGCAGCTGCTACCCCACTGTCAGCTCCAGCCTCTTATTGCCATGCAGTGTTACCAGATTTTTTGTTTTTTCAAGAGAATCAGAACATCTAGGTTTTTATAAATGTTGACAACTTTTTACATCTTTAAGACTGGTTAAACAGTATAAGTATAATAAAATGGGGAATCTCTCTTCTCTACCCAAGGTTTTAAAATAAAAACCATTTATGCTAAAATACTTCAGGTTGCCAATTTACCAGTTTTGGTCTAAATGTTAGCCAGTTAGACAAAGGTCCACATAATTCCACTTTGCCTGCAGCCCTGGCCTCCACCTTGTGAGGCACTGACCTCACTAAGGTTCTCAGAATGTTCTGCCTTAGCTGCCTCTGATCTTAGCACACATGCTGAATCAAGTTGATGTTCTTTTGTCTCCTTCATCTGCTACATCACACTAAGTCCTTCAAGATTTAGTTAAATGATACCTCTTTCAAGAAGACCACCCTTGGCTGGGGATACAGCTCAGCACCACAGCAGCGCCTGCCTGGCAAGCACAAGGTCCTGAGTTTGATTCCCAGTACCCCCTCCCCAAAAAAGACCTCTCTTGCCAGGCAAGGTGGCACATGCCTATTATCCCAACACTTGGAAGGCTGAGGCAGGCAGATCATCATGAGTTCAAGACCAACCTCAACTACATAGCAAGACCCTGTCTCAAAAACACAAAAACAAACAAACAAACAAAACCCTCTCATTTCCCTCAAACTGAAAGTAGGTCCTTTCCTCTGGGTTTCCAAGGAATTTATCATGCTTCTTACAATTGTCCACTTACCCTTCTAGCTGTCTCACTGGGAGCCCTTAAGGACAAGGCTAATGTCATATTTGTCCCTAATTCTCCAGGGCAAGGCATATTTGACTCAGTGTAAGCCCTCCATATACGATTGCATGTTTGGAAGGAAATTACACACCTTTGCATATCATCCCAGCTGACATACAATGCTTCTTGTATTACGGATTATTTGTGTGCTGAATGGTGTGCTCTGTAAGGGCAGAGCAATTTTCATCTTCTATCCAAAATTCTATCCCAGTCCCCTGAAGGAGACAGAACTCAACACATATTTTAGAATAACTCAGTTCATAAATAAGGACTATTATGCATTTCAGAAAGTATCAGTCCATAATTCTTATGGGAAAAGAGATACTGTGTTTTAAAATAAACTAATACTTTGGTATGTTGCTAAATAATAGACTAATTAGGAGGATTTCATTGTCTCCCCCACTACATTAGCGTGCAACTGTTTAGAAACAGGTTCTCTCTTACATTCACATGTCCCTGTCCATACTTCCAGGTACTAGCACTCTTATGTTATTTAGAATGAGTAAAAAATTATATGGTCTTCCTTGACAGATGTTTAATACAGAAGAAAGAAAATGTTTGCAGACTTACAGAGTCACGGTGCATGGGGTCCCAGGTCCAGAGCCCTTTGCTCTTTTCACCATAAAAGGAGGCACCAAAGCAAAGCAGCTTCTCCAACAGGCAAGTCTACTGCACCCATAGAATCTGATGGTTGGAAGAAATCAACATCTAAAAGTGTGTAGGTGTGCATGTGTGTGTGTGTGTGAATGTGTGTGCAAGCATACACCATACATGCACCTAAATACATGAATGTCTGTGTTAATGATACATACTTTGATTATTTGGAAATGTGTCATTCAGCACTGAGACCCACCTTCTGAATGATCGTAGGGAATCTTGGTACCACTAGACAAACTACTGTAACCATAGAGAAAATTTTTTTTTATTTTGGGGGAGCAGGTACCAGGGATCAAACTTACAACCTCATGCTTGCCAGGCAGGCGCTTGTGCCGCTGAGCTAAATCCCCAGCCCTATAGAGAATATTTTTTTAACAGTCCTTCAGCCACATAAAACACAAGGCTGTAGAAACATAAAAACCAGAACAAGTGGCTCTCTAGCCATGGAAACTTTTCCCCTTTCAGCCTAGACATGGGCTGCATCTTTTTTAACACAGCACTTACTCAGCAGTGAGAATTTGCACATGAGCTGAATGAAGTCCATCTGCCATCCTAGGAGTTGGGTCAGATTCCTAGAGCATCAGCATGGACCACATGGAGCAAGAAGACCTCTAACCCCTCAGCTTAACATGAGGCTCAGTCCACTTTCCAACAATGCTGAAACCAAAAAATGAGGTCTCCTTACCCTAAGACCCCTTATGTTGGGCCACTGCTCTCTGGATCCTTCTAGAAATCTTTGTGGCCTTCTGCAGGTGGGACCACCATCCATAAGAAGACTTATAAGAGAAAGAGGACCAGGAACCAAGACCAGCATCCAGGGGAGAAGGGGCAGCTCCCCAGAGAGCAGGCTGGGCCCATGTGCAATTCCTTTTCTCTTCCCATTAGATGCTCTATCCCTGCTTGAGATAGGCCTCCTACTCTGCAGACTGTCTTATCTCTAACCCACTTCAGGAGTCCTAGCCCAGTGGAGCAAGGCCAAGGGGAGTAACCCTGCACACCTCAGAAGCTAGGGTGTAGGAGAAAATGTAACTGGCATCATAACACATGGAATTAAAAATACATTGAGTAATCATACATGAGTATTAATAAATACCTCTGATCTTTGAAGACACATCATCATGATCTGGTCAATATTTTGTCCAAAGTTTTATAACAGATTCATAAAATGGTTTAGGTGTCACATTTCATAGATTATCAGACAGAAGCTACTGTCAAGGGTTTTGAAGTTCTTTTGTTGGGAGAGGTTGGTTGTTTGCTTTTCAACCAGGCAGTTCATGAATTTTAGCATTCATTATCATGAAGCACTGTTGAGGTTTTGTAAAATACAGAGAACTTTCCATGGGCCACCCATAAAACAAAGCCCTTTATTTTATTGCCACTCAATGGAAATAAGCAAAGAAGTCCCCAGGACTGAGAAGAGACCTCTGATAGAAGAAGTGACAGTTCCAGCTGACCTCCTGGAAGCTTCATGTCCTGAATTATTCCTGAGTAGTAGTTCATAATTAAACCATCTGTTTGCCTAGCCTGCCACCGTAGCATCAATAGTTGGGGTATCTATTGTGAGGGCTGGGGTAGAGGGACAGAGCTCTGTGAGAATCTTCTCCATCATCTTCCAAACATTACGCTTAGCTTTCCTCCAAGTCAGAAAGGGTTAACTGTGGTCACTGCATCACTGGCAGGGACCAGAGGAGAAAGATGTTTGCTTAATCTAGGGCCAGTGGGGGCATCACCCAGCTGCTTCTCACAGGAAGGCAACAATGGGGTTTCTTTACTGTAACTGAACTTTACTCCCTTCAGATTCAACCTTTTGTGAGAAATCTGTACAAGAAGAGTGGGAAAGTGTATCGTTGAAAGTAACTATAATGATAGCTATTGAGTTCTCATAATATGTCTATTCTATACTTTGTGCCTCAATCATAAAAACGTTAGAGATTGTTAATATTACTGATCCCATTGTATATATATATATATATATATATATGGAAGATACCTAATGCTTTAGAGATTCAGTATATATATATATATATATATATATATATATATATACTGAATATATATATATATACTGAATCTCTAAAGCATTAGGTATCTTCCCAGCACTTTGCAGACATGATAGGAAGTCTTACAGCAAACCTCAGATCCAGGTCCACCTAGCTCCCATCTGACCACACAAGATCAGTGGCCAACAAAGAATACAGCCCATTAGACACAGGAGTTTATCAACAAGAGAATTCCCAGCAACTTAGAGCAGATGAGAATTTAGCACTGTGCACCTTACATGAGAAGAAGATTATTTCTACTGTGAGCAAAAGATTGTTAGGAGAAGCTAGATGAGGCCTTTGCCCTTCCTTAGTCCTGTGCTGCAAGGTTACAAAGGGAGTGAGAAACCTAAAGGTCTGAATTCAGTAAGAGCTCGCACTCCCGCAGTGGGAAAATAGTGCTGTTGTCTGGGGATTGCGAATAAACTGTGCTGTTTCCCAGAGTAGACATAAACAATCTTTTTTGGATATATGAGAATTCTTAGATCTTGCAAAAAGAACTATGCAACACTTCAGAGTAGGTTTCACATATAAATTGCCCATCAAACCATCTGAACGTCATGAAGGCTTGCTTTGTTTTTGTTTTTGTTGTGTTTTTTTGTTTGCTTGCTTTTTTGAGATAAGGTCTCGATATGTTGTTCAGACTGACCTTGAACTCACAATGTAGCCCAGACTGGCCTCAACTCGTAGCAATCCTCCCACCTTGGCTTTCTGAGTGCTGAAATTACAGGCATGTGCCACCATACTTGGCCAGAAAAGCTTGTTTTGAATTTGTGCCCCACTTCTCAGAGGTGTTCCTAATTTTGCCTTTGCTTTTTCTTTAGATTCTGATGACTGAACAAAACACCAAATTATTCTCCACAGACTATTTTTTGATGGAAGAAAAATATTTTATATCAAAAGAAAAGAATGAATGCAGGAAACAACCATTCCAGAGAGTCATTGGTCCAGAAGAAGAGGTCATGCAGATTTTAAACAGCTGGTTTCCAGAAGAAGGTTACGTGGGCAGGATTGTCTTAAAAACCCACCAGGAGGTAAGTGCTTGGAGGCGGTCTACACAGTACAAGATTAACCATCTCACCACTAACAGTGTCCCTCCTATCCTGAATTTCTCGCAATTACAACTTAATTTTATTATTCTTAAGTGAGTGTGGGGAAATTATTTTATTCTTCTATACATATCCAAAAGGTTATCTCTAAGTTACAGAAATTTCAGCTTGAAAAGCATTCTTTATGAAACAAAGGATCAAGAGGTCGAAGGGCTCCCATGGTGGTCATCAGCTATGGGCCCAGCGTTTTATTTGTCCATTGCTGTGAGATGTGTTATGGCAGCACTGCCTTATCCATAAGGCATGTGGCCCAGGCCCTTCGGTGGACTGGACAGAGCCACACCTCAGACAAGCAAAATCCCTGAATAAGCAAAGTGGCTCCTGAGAGACTCCCAGCGCGGAGCCGAGAGTGAAGCATGGCTTGGGCAGGACAAAATGGGACAGAGAGATTTTATCACTCTATGCCGCATTGCCCTTGGTTTAAAACCTATGAACGATTTATTTCTGGAATTTTCCACTTGATTCTTTTGAGCCATGGTTTTGAAGCATCAGATGGCAAAACCACAAAAAGGGAAACTACAGTACTGGGTGGTGGTGGTTGTAGTATTCTGTGTCTTGAATTTGGTAGCTTCTTGCTCGTGCCTGCTATGTTTTACCTAATGCAGACTGAACATGCGGTAACGTTTTCAAGCCATATTTTGCATAACCATTTACAACACCGAAAGTTCTCAGACACTCACTATTTTGAAGGCTCTCTTGATACAGTGGATACTATTATACACAAAACCTGTAAAATCTCTGCAAATATTCCAAAATCCAAAAAACTCCAAGATTGAAAAACATCAGATTCCCACCTGTCAGGTTCCAACCCTTAGAAGGTAAGTCAGACTTATTAGTAAAACTATAGTATTTCCTTGAAAATATTCCAAAATGTCACATAAAGTGAATAATCCTTCAGTCTTAGAGTTAATAAAAATGTAAATTATGTGTGTTAATATTACCACAGTTACCCCAGGAAGGTAAAAAAGCAACAACTATCATGTCCAAATCAGCTGGCTCTCTTGACCTTGTTTATGGTGCACCTTTTTTTCTGAACATATTGGCAAGACCTCAGCTAGTTTACTGCCACTGTAAAAATAGTGTGTAAGCTATAGACAGCCAGGCCTCATGATATGTTGTTAATGAATCAGCTGGGCCAGTTCAACAATTTGATTAAAAACATTAAGCACCTGATATGTGCCAGGCCCTGTTCTGAGCACTGGCCTCTCCCGTGGCGGGTAATAATGCTTGACTGGTAGAATGCGCCCTGGCAATCCATGCCTGCTGGGCTCAGCTTGACTTCTGACGCCATCTTTAATTTCTCTCTAGTTTTTTGTTAGTCTGTTTGTTTCCTATTTCTAATTCACTTGCTTGTTAACTGGCTACTTGTAAAATAATATCGTCTAAGTAACAGAATCAATGAATGATGTAAATTTGTTAAATTATACATTGCATAAACACAGAATTGAAAAGTCTCAACATCTACTTGGAATGATTTCATGATGTAATGGAAACCATTTGATGCATAAGGAAACAAACTGAGGTTAAATCAAAAGCCAAATGTGATCGCACGTGCCTGTGATTCCAGCACTTCAAGACTGAGGCAGGATTGCACAAGCCCCACCCACCCAGGCAATTTAGCAAGTCCCTGTCTCAAAATAAAAAGGAGCAGGGATGTAGCTGAGTAGTAGAGAATCCCTGGGAAAACAAGATTGATTAAAATTATGCCAGAGTGAGAAGAAGAAAGAACTCGAGTCTTACAGCTTCCAGTTCCGTGTCCTACCCACAGTTCTGTGCTTCCCAGGCTGGAGTTGTGTCAGTCCTTGTGGCTTATCCACCTCCAGTCCTACAGGCAGTGAGCAGAAGGAAAGCTACTGAGGGTCTCAACCGGTTCATGCCAGAGAGGCCGGGAAGCTTGGGGTGTCTACAGACATTTGGAATGTGTATGAAACAGGCAGATTATTAAGTGCTTCAAAAAAAATAGATAAGTGAGAAGGGAAGGCTAATAAGCCGTTTCTAATGAGTAGAACATGCCACGTTCTCCTTGGCAATGCCCTAGCGGAGAAGAGGTCTTTGAAATGACTGAAATATACCTCAAGAGGTAACAAATCACACTTAGTGTATTTCAGTTTACCTAATGCACAGTGATTCCTAATCCATACTAACTGAAGCTGGGCTTTTAGCTCAGTGGCTGAGTATAGGCTTAGCTTACAGAAGGCCTCAAATTCAATCCCTGGCACAATAAAACAAAGAAACAAGAAAAAAAATCTACCAGTTGTATACATGACTTAAGCAATTATTGAATATAAGATGATACTATCATAATTGATCGATTTGGCTTATGAATATTTCCATTTGTTTCCCTGTGGAACTGGTAAGATGTGTAAGCAGTTTGACTTCAGAGTCTATTAAAATTTCCTTGGGTTGAGGATGTAACTCAATAGCAGACCACTTGCCTATGTATGATGCATGTGGTTTTGGGTTCCGCCTCCAGCACCACCAAAAAAAAGTGTAAAGTTTCTGTTATCTGTGACCTCAGATCTCTCCATGCTCTTATACCTTTCTTGTCTCCTGGGCTATTAAGCTATCAGGTACTACATCAGTCCCCTTCTGACTGCTTTGGGTTTGAAATTATGTTACTAGTTGGTTAGGTCTGCACTAGTTGTTGCTCCCCAAGAACAAAGGGGATCTTTGGTGGGGAAGTAAAAGGATTGTTCAAAGCTAGCTCAAAAGATATGGAGCTGTCGCTTACTGCTTCACATCTTGGTCAGGGGAGCAAGGGCCTTTATAGCAGAGAAGTTACAGTCAGACAACAGGCAATGGTGTCCCCCAACTCTTTCACCTCACTCTAGGTCATTCTTGGGGCCCCTACCCACCTCATGAAAGTAGAAACAGACACTGACCTCCTGGGGCCAGCATCTGCATGTTCCTTCCCACAGAGTGGATATAAATTTTCTGACAGAGCTGTTACTTTTCTGTTTAATTATGTGATTTGAGAAAGGAAGGGGAAACCGTTTATGCTCTCAGCATGAGGAAGTTGGAGAGGCCATCTCTCTCTAAAAGAAAAAAATTCTAATTTTTAAAACTTGTATTAGTACATGCTTGCAGTGGATTCACTCTAGGGCATTGGTACATGTACATAACACATCTCAGTCCCTTCCTTTCCCTCTTCCCTCCATCCTTTTTTATTTTTCCAACATCAGATTCATTTATAGGACTATAAAGTTAATTATCATAAATACAGACTGAAAATCAGACTAAAAGGTCAAAGAACATATAAAACATGTAAGACAATCGTACTAAGTCAAGATACACTTCTAGGTACATTGTCACACTGACTTTTAAAATCCAAATTTTTTAAGATCTGTTTTACCTTTTGGGTTACACCCTGGACAATCCTGGACTCCAACACAAATTCGATAGTCCCGAGCAGATCACCCAGCATCTGTAAACCTCACTGCCCTACTTTGTAAAGTCTGTAATGGAAACTACCCTCTTGGCTTGTGTCAAACAAGTAGACAGTACTAAAGCACTAAGTAAAAAGCACTAAGACAGTACTAAAGCACTAAGTAAAAAGGGGAGGTGTTGTCATTGTCTTCTGCTTTTTGACTACGGCTGAAAACTTAACTGTAAATCAGCTCTGGTGAGGCACTCAGGAGACTCCTACAAGGGATGCGTTGCTACCGGGAGATGTGGTGACCTAGAACATTTTTGTTTGTTTTCACTTCTTGCTTTCTGGTTTTGGGGATACCAAATTATAAATTCTGTCACATGAGTTGCCCTGACTTCACGCTGGCTAGTTAGATTATGAACAGTGTGATGACATTTTATGCAGCCACAGGCTCCTATGCAGTAAGATTGCTAAGAATGGACGTAAAATGATGCGCAGTCTTTAAACTGGGAAAAAGTTACAGGATGGTATATTATGAGGGTATGAAGTTATACAATAAAAGTAGATAACAACTCCCCATCCTTCCACCGCCATTATATAATAATAAACAGGATCCAAAGAAGTCAATCATGTACCTTATAGGGCCAAGCCTGAAGTTCATCAACTATCAGGGCTGGTCTGTGTGATTGGCAAGCCAGCTCCAGCAGTCCTTTCTGGTCTTGAGTACAGTAGGGCACCACCTGGTGGCCATTTCTGTGTTTTTTAATGTTGATGAGGACGATTCTGGATCACATGACTGACCAGACCTTCCACAACAGTGACAGTAATTCTTCTGGTTAGCACCTCTGGGGAGATTATCCCAGGAGAATGCTGAGACTAGGGTTGCCTGCTAAGCCTCACACCTGAAATGGAGTTGCCTGTTCTGTACTTGCCGCACCTCCCCCCACCTGTGCCCCTTTTTACAAAAGATGACTTCAAGTTACTCCCCTTTGAGAATGGGGGCTGACAAGGGACAGGAGCCATTTGACAATTACACCATACTTAAGTTTACAGAATTCCACAGGTTTGTGTATATTCATAAAAACCAGAATGTATGTACGATCCACAGAAAATGTTTTGGAAGATAACCTAACAACCGGAGGTTATCTGGGTGGGGTGGGGGGGTGGAGGGGTCCAGAAAATGATAGGGAAAAGGTGGAAAAAAGGATGAGAACAGGCTGTTTGCTTGGTTATTGATTTATTCCTATATTGCTTGAAAAGACTGAGATAGCTATATCTGTACATAATATGTATATATCTGTAGAGATCAATGGATACCAGTTCAACAAAAGCTGATTAACCTGATAACCGATTCTCATAATTATGGAGAATTTGTCAAGACACTGCAGGCAGTTTCAGCCTTTTCACTGTGGGCTTTGTTCTTCCAGTCTGGCTCAGTGTCAGTTTCCCAGGTTTCATATGTCAGATGTCTAGTGTGTCACCATGCCCAAGATCTATGTGGGCGTGACTGAACTTTCTCCTCAGTTCACTTTCTCTGTGTGTATACTTCTGTTAATTAGCAAAATGGTGTATTATCATCTGTAACTTTACCTAGTGGATGTGGACTTTCAAAATGTATGGCTCATAGGAGCAGATGAACTGGTTTACCCTGATCCTTCCTTAATGGGTGTACCAACAGCAGCAGATACAGAATGCTTTCTTCTTAACAGGTGTATCTCTCAGAGTACTTTATAAAATATTAACAAATGTAGAAAGTTGTTTCCACATTAAGATACGGCTCAAGTTTTTGCTCTATTTTTTCTTTATTCTGTATCACCTTACCGATTACTGCATATTTTTTCTTTATATTCCTAGACTCTAAAAGAAAAAAGCATTGTTCAAGATGACAAAGAGGTGATCTTGAGCTCAGAAGAGGAGAGTTTCTTTGTCCAAGTGCATGATGTTTCTCCAGAGCAACCGAAAACGGTCATCAAAGCACCGCGTGTCAGCACAGCCCAGGAAGTCATTCAGCAGGTAAAGCCTCTCCCTGGGCAGATGTGTAGCTCAGGGCTAGACCGCTTGCCTGGCATGCAAAGGCTCTGGGTTCATTGGAAGGGAAAGCCCAGGAGAGAGGAGAGGAAAAAAGATGAGGAGAAGGAAAGGAAAGGAAAAGGGAGAAGGAAAGGAAAAGAGAAGAAAGGAAAGTTCTCACCTCAGTTCTCATCATGAGTTACTGGAACAAAGCAGATGTCCATGCACTGAGAACTCTTTTTTTTTGTACTTTATAAAGTTGCACTTTTTTATTTTAAAGGGATAAAACAACAGTAAAATGAAACAAAACAGGGATAGGACAGTAGGAAATCCACACTCATTGCTATATTACATATTGTTATCCTGTAAATAGTTACCCAGACCACTGGCCCCAGGGCTGCAAAGTCAACCAAGCAACATAAAAGTCAGGTTGCTTCCCTACCTCAGTTACTGTCATCTGTCATCTTAGCGTGGGTCACATCCCACTGCTTACCCGTGGGGGAAGGGTGGGAGGTGGCGGGGCTTCCCTGGGGCTTCTCCCCAGCGGGCAGGGCCTCGGCAGGCACAGGAGGCGGCTGCACCCGCTCCTCACTGCTTCCCCTGGCGACAGGGCCCCCGCACAGGGGGCATCGGGCCGCACTGCTTCCTTGCCACTTCTCCCCAGCGGCCAGTATGAGAGCTCATGTTATAAATAACATTTTAGAAGAAGTGAAAATTTTCTCTTTAAAATAACTGGTTTATTAAACTAAAATTTGTATACTATACAATTTATAAACAGTATGATTCAGTAGATTTTAGCATACTGACAGAGCTGTACGACTATGATCACAATCAAACTGAGTTTTGTTTTTCTCAAACGAAACACTATATCCACTAGCTGTCTTCTCTCAAGGGTGGGAAATACTATCCTTCACTCCTTCAAGAGATAGTTGATGTCTACAATGAGTGTGACTCTTTAGGAGGCACCAATAATGGATTTAGGAGCTGATTCTGCAGAGTGATTTCATTGTCCCAAAAATGTCCCAAGACCTAATAACCACTTCTCAAGGATCTTTCAGAAGACAAGCAGGACAGCTACCTGAACCCTCTTCCCCTTGGTCAGGCTTGTTTCAAGGAACTGTTTAAAATAACTATTTCCTCCAAAGCTTCCTCATGGTTTGTATTCATTAAACAGTTTGAGAAATGAGCTAAAACCTTGATGGCTAAACCCAGACCCTTGATCAGGTTACTCTAAGCTGGTGGCAGGGACCTGTGGTACTCAAGCTGAGGGAGGCACACAGAGCTCTGCTGGCACATGAGCCATGTCTCTCTAGCAGCCAAGTGTTAAGTTGTTTCTTCTAAACTAAAACCTCAGCATAGTAACATCTTGATTCATAAATGCTTCTGTTTGCAAACAATTTGGTTCACAAACAAAAGCATTCAGCAAAATTTTGCTTCTGTTCCCAAACTCACATCAGGTGACAAATACAACCATAACCACCTTAGCCACACAAACACAAATGCAGCTGTTTTCCCCCAAATCGTAAAGCAAATGAAGTTTGTAAACCGAGGTACCACTGTGTTCAGATTTAGTTGCAGAGTCAGCACTTTGCAGGAACTAAGTGGGTTGCAGTTTGGGCACTTGGCCTCTAAAAGATCTGCTATCACTGTTGTAGGTTCAAACCCAGCTGTTTTTCACTATGAGATAATAAGTATGATCTCAGATCTGTGCCTTAGCTCTACTGGGCATTGGTGAAAACTAGTTGGGGGCAGAGGAATCTGATTTATTTCCATTGTGTAAATATTCTTATTGTGCCTGATTTCACTAGTCCAGTTGATTCCAGCATACCATAAATCACCAAAGACATAAAACCTGAAGATAAATTGTTATGTCAATGTAAAACATTTAATACCATCACTAGCACATAGTAAACACTACCTAAGTGCTACTGTTCCAAATGTATGAATCGGTTAATTAGCCACCTTAATTGACTTTGAATTCCAGGGTTTTTTGGTACCAGGAATTGAACTCACTACCTCACACCTGCCAGGCAGGTGCATGTACCAGTGAGTTATACCCTTAGCCCCCAGATTTTCATTCATTTTGCTCATCTCTGCCTTTCCAAAGTACAGCACAGCACTTGGGACATGGTAGGCCCTCATTAACTATCTGATGAATGAATAAATGAGTAAATTAGAAGATATTTTTGTACTCAATGAAAAGGGAGACTATGCGACTAAAATCCCAAGATTATAAGAGGTAGCGTTATGGGAGGGAGGCTCCTGAGGGCAGGATCCTGTTCCTCGCTGGCCGCATAACCTTCTGTCCATATGCTTTAACATGTATGCAGAAAATCTAGTTTAAGTCTTTATTTACTGATGAACGGAATTCTGGAATCCACTTAACCTTTGTAAGTTTAAGCCTCCTCATCTAGAATCTACTTAACTTTTATAAGTTTATGCTTCATCTAAATGGTAGATTGTTGAGGACATAAGTAATGTGAGAAAGTATGTTATAAACTACAATTACACAAATGTAAAAGGAGGAACTAGATGATACCTGGAAAGTTCCTTCCATCTCTAAAAATATGTGCCACTTTTCCATGTTAAAGTTTAATTAGAGTGATTGCAAATGTTGAAGATACTTTATTCAGTTGATCATAACTTCTTTTTCAGACCTTATGCAAAGCCAAATATTCCTATAGCATCCTGAGCAACCCCAATCCGGGTGACTATGTGCTTTTGGAAGAGGTAGTGAAAGACACACCCAACAAGAAGTCTTCTGCTCCCAAGTCTTCACAGCGAGTCCTGTTAGACCAGGAGTGTGTGTTTCAAGCCCAAAGCAAGTGGAAAGGTGCAGGGAAATTCATCCTTAAGCTAAAGGAGCAGGTGCAGGTAAAGTTTAAAGTTACTTTGCTCTTCATAAAACAGCTCATATTGGGCCGGGGGATTAAGCTCAGTGGTGTAAGCACCTGCCTGGCAAGCGTGAAGTCATGAGCTCAATCCTTGGTAGCAAAAAAACCCCAGCTCATATTCATAATCACATCATGATCAGATTTGAGAACTAGTACACTCTAGAAGAAAGTTCCTAAGTAAAACTGGGTTGGAAGAAAATTGTTGGGCTTCTTCACTGTGTGTGGGCGGGGTGTGTGTGACACCGTGTGGCTAAGGGGTCCTAAGAGAGAAGTCTCTAGGTCCATCCCAGAGCTCTACTCAGCTAAGAGAGTAGAAAGGGCTCCTTCTGACACAGTGCACTGTAATCCCAATACTGTGTACAGTCGTCCAAGTATCATAATCCCTTTTCTAGTCTTCCTCACAATCCAAAAAGTTATATTTATAATCCCATTGAGACGTTATTAGAATCCCTGCAAGCTAATTCCTATCTTCCACCTCCAATGCAACCCACTGCGAGTAAAGACATATTCAAATTTAAGGGCAGCCAGTGAGGATGTGCGGACAAAGGCCCTGATCCTAGGCCTCACCCAGAATTTATTATCTTGTGAAGAGGGGTGGCTTAGGGATGAGTGACAGTGAGTAACTTGAGCTGGCTGGCCAGGTGGGGAGAAAAGCATCTCTGTAAAATGCAGGGATAACGATATGCAAAAGGATCAATTTGCATAATTCAATAAAGATAGCAGCTGAATTGTTTCAGGAGGTTGTTGCTTAGGTTTCTGATAGGTAAACTTTTGTGCCCTGGGGAGTCATAGCCTCTTTACCTTGAGGCTCAGACCCAATTGACATTCCTGGAGCTGTCTCTACCGTCCAGCTGTGCTTATATATTTGAGAGCACTATGTGAGGAAAACTGTCTGATGGTTTTAGAGATTATATATCAGTTCCTCACTAGCCTTATTTGCAATGCTTAGAGCCAATTGGAGAGAAAAAGAAATGCCATAGTCAGCTCTGTGCACATCAGTATCAGGAAATGTCTCCATAAAATCACAGTTGCAGCAAATGTTCTGCATTCAAGGGGGGTGTCACTCGCTGTCTCCCATAATAGTGCTTTGTGATTGAGGACCACCAACCAAGGAAAGATTCTTTTTCCCCCACAGGCATCTCGAGAAGATAAAAGAAAGGGCATCTCTTTTGCAAGTGAACTCAAGAAGTTTGCCAAGTCAACCAAGCAGCCTCGGGGCCTCACCTCACCACCTCAGCTCTTGGCGTCAGAAAGTGTCCAAAATAAGGAGGAGAAACCCGTGGGTGGCTTGACATCCAGTGACACAGTTGATTATCAACAGTGACTAAGGGCAACATGCTTCACCAGGTATACATAGTCATTGCAGCCTTCAGACTCAACTGAGTTTGCTTTATTAGGCAGTCAGTACAGTGCTTTTCCACAAGGATGTCCCCTGAAGGCAGCTAGGGACAGTGTCTTGGAAAAGGACAAGGGTGCTGAAGCCTTGAGGCACATTTTAGACTTTATTTTGTGGATAACTAAGCAAAAGCCCAAGAGGGCAACCAACTTGACCAAAGTGGCACAATGCCTTATTTCATCAAACATAGGACTGCCTCAATTAATAATTCACATGAACATTTTTCAAAGGATCTGTAACTCACTCAGCTTTTATCCTCTGGAGTCTTAGTTTTATGTTATTCTAATTTAGGTTTGATTTAGCCTAACAACTTCATCTCCTGCCTGAACTAAAAATATAAAAATGTGGCACTCAAGATGCAATGATTAAAAAGAAAGCAAAATCACACATCAGCCTCCTCCACAACATTGGTTACTAGACCACTTAGTATTCACATACAGGATAAATTTCATTTTATTCTTTTGTTTGTTCTTTGAAGTTTTTGTTTTTGGTTTTTTGAGACAGGGTATTACTATGTACTCGAGGATTGACTTGGACTTACTATATTATATAGGCTGGCCTCAAACTCGGTGATTCTCCTGCCTTAACCTTCCAAGTGCTGGGATTACAAGTGCACACCACCTTAGCCAGCTTGTTTTACCTTGAAGCAGATTATTTATATAGAACCTGAATAAGAGCATGTAAAAGAACCAAACATGTTTCTACTTCTTCTCACTTAAGTAGTTTTGTAAACTGGTCTGGCTCTGTTGCCCAGGCTGGCCTTGAACTACTGTCCTTAGGTGATCCTCCTCCTTCAGCTTCCTGGGTAGCTGGAACTACAGGTCCAAGATGCTGTGCCCAACTTCACTTAGTTTCTTAATGAACCTAAGAGATCATTAAAGCCCATTTTTTATCTGTTCCATAGTAGGTCTAAGATTCAAGTTCACAAGAAACCAACACACTGAAGATGTCGATGCTTATCCCACACAGCTTCATGTTCTGACCTCCTTTAAGATGGCATTTCCAAGACAGAGTACTTAAGTCTTTATGTGTCCATAACAAGTTCAGTGTTTTTGTTACACAGTATTTCATGTTATTTGTTCTAAAATGATCATAAAGATATATAATCTTTTGTTGTTGTTACTGGGGATCAAATTCATGAGATGCTTGCCAGGCAGGCACTTTTGCCACTGAGCTAAATCCTTGGCCTAAAATGATCATATCTAAAGTTTCAAAAATAATAAAAAGTTTAATGACTTATTTGAATGTGATTTTTTAGGAATGCTTTTTGCTAATGTTCTACTCCTAGAAACATCATGTTCTAACACTGACTTTGTAGGAAATAGATTCCTTAAACAGCAGCCAGAGCTGTCTGTGGGTTTCTGTAGGCTGAACAACTCTGAACTCTTGCTAGGCTATAAATATTGCTACTTTTTCATGTTCAATACACTAATAAGCCTATTCAAATAATGTTACAGGTGAAGATCTCTTGGCAAGAAGTAGGTAAAAGTCAAGCATGAACATGGCGGAAAGAAATATAATTTATTTTCAATAGACTTAAACTGGAAATTGCTGACTTGTGAACTGCAACCTTCTTCACACATGATATGGAGTCCATGGTGAGGACAAGTGGCACAGGGCTAAAAGCTGCCAACAGACTTACTGAACCGAATGAAGTTAAGAAGCACAGGGGACCGCAATTTTACAAATGCTGGCAGTTGGAAAAAACATCCCTAAGCTTGGCAGTAATTCTCTTAGAAAAGAAAAAAGGTCAGCAAACTTTTGTCTGCGAAGGGCCAGACAATAAATATTTTAGAATTGGAGACCACATGGCCTCTGCTGTAATTCTGTTGTGTAAGTTGTGTGCACTGCCAAAGGCCCGCACAGACAAAAGATACATGAATGAACAGTGCTGTATTCCAACGCAACTTTATGGACACTGAAAGTGGAATTTCATATAATTTTCACACATCACAAATATCTTTTTTTCAACCATTAAAAAATATAAAAACTCTTAGTTCAAGGGCTCTATAAAAATAGGTGGTATGCTGGACCTAGCCCAAGGGCCAGAGTTTGCTGACCCAATTTAGAGAACTGGGAACGAGAGAAACAGAGATCTGAAAACTAGCAAACCACACAGTTTAGCCTCCCAATTTATGGCTGAGAAGTAAAAGCTTTTGGGCATTGTAAATGTAAATAAGTTCTGTAAGATTCATTAAAAGTAATTCAACATAGTCCTATACTGTGTACCATAGTGCACTCTTCTTTAAGATTCTTATCACATAAAGAAAAGATACTGGGTTTTTTTGTAAAGGTTATTGCTCATATATTCACAGATTATTCCATTTTTGGTTTTCACAAAATGAATTTAGAATGATGAGTTGTAATGCCTTAACAAAAAACCTAATCATTTTTTAAAATCAAAAGTAGTTTTGTGGGGAAAAAAAAAGTAGTTTCGTGTTTAAAGTAGGTTTATTTATTTTGCAAGGTTTGTACTGACACTGTATTTGTATATTTATTAGCCATACCTTTTTTAATATGCTTTCTGTGGATTAGAAGCATTAGTAGATCTCACTATTTGAAGACAAACTTTAAATGTATACCTGAATCTAAAATGGGTTAGACTTTCATGTAAAATAGCTTCATTTCTCATTAACTGAAAAGCTATGGACCCAAATTGTATTTGATGTAAATTATTTTTTTAAAACTTTGCTGTACAAAACCCAGATAAGTATAATGGATTCTTAATCTTGGTATGAAGCAAATTATGACTTTAAAAATGAAATGTTTTTCTCTAAAGTAAAACCCAAACTTTATCTTTCCATTGGTATTAATAAATTTTAAAACATTTTTCCTAAAATTATTTTTCTTAAAATTCTAAAAAAATCCTTTGCTTTGAGACTTTTTACCAATTATAAAAATGAATAAATACCTGTTGTTTATTTTCCTGTATTCTAAAAAAATAAGTGTCAAATATATAAATGTCATTGAAAGTTCTTAAATTACCATTTTCTTGCCAAAAGAATCCACATGATACTCCAGTTTAATACTGTTTGTGTAGTGCTAAAGGCTTTTTAACCAAATAATCTGTAATAAATGCACAATGCTACCCCATTTTTTGATATTCTAGAAACAGTTTATGAAGCCTCTATAAACTAACAGGTCAAATGGTTTGGTTTGGGTTATTATGGATTGAAATCTGAGTTACTTGCCTCACTGGCTAAAGCCAAACTATGCCGAGTAATGAAACACAAATCAACGCAAGTCTCTCCAGAGTTACCATCTGGCTTGGATGCTTGCTAACAGCCACCCCCTCCGCCCACTATGGCCTTAGTGTAGCTGTGGATTTGGTTATAGCACAAATCCATAACTTATCCTCAGAATGAATGAGAGACACTTTAGTGTTTACCAAGTGAATGAACCCAGCCTACAGCCGACATTGCAACCCAACACTGTGTGGATAAAGTACACACTGTACTGTAGTCTTTGGGATTTTAGGAAGGACACACTGCTCAAACATGTGAAGCACTTTACAATCTACTGTAATAATGTGTCACTTAATAATGGGGATGCATTCAGAGAAATGCATGAGAACATCAGATGAATTTTCACAAAGAGGCTATGACATCATTAGACACAGGATTTCTTTTTCTTTCTAATTTAGAGGGAAAAAAAGCAAAACAGGAAAAAGGTAGAAATAATACAGAATTTCAAAAAAAAAACCACTAAGAAATCACTAGTTGATAAATTACATATTGTTATCTTAGCTATAAAAAAGGATGATCTTGAGGCTTTTATAGGTAAATGGAGGCAACTTGAGACACAGAAATTCTTTAGCCCTATTATAAACCTATGGGATCACTGTCAGGTACCATGACACACCCACAGAGTGCTCCGTCATTGACCAAAATGTCATGCAACATGTGACTCATAACTGGCCAACACAACCTGGTATTTGCCAGAAATATGAAATTTTTATTTGAGCTTATCACATCTGAATTATATCAGATAATAAATAAAACTACTCTTATTTAGAATGTATCAAAAATAACCACTAAGACTATACCCACTACTTTTTAAGACCATAAGAAATCTTATGGTAGCCAACTCTTATCAGTAAAGATGATAGGGAAAAGAGCCTAAATGTACAAGTTGGGTTTATAACAATATTTCAAGAAGCTTCACTAAAGGTGAAAAGAAATGAACGTGAACTTTGATACCCTATTACATGGTGCTAGCTTTTTTAAATAAGTTCATCTGGCAATAAAGGGTGAGAGTTAAGGATTCAGTATGACGTGTGATATTGGAATAGAGGTGATCTCTCAGCCACCTATTTGTAATTGTCATTGTTTTGCAACATACTAGAGGGCATTAAAGAAATAGGGATAGCTGGATGAAGTAACCACACTGTCTGGGCAGAATGTACTCTCGAGGTAAAGCATCTTTACATGTCGTGCTGAACAAGTACAAAATTACAAATTCTCTAGATGGGGATAAAGATGAAGTCCAAACAAAAGTGGAGTTACGAAATGCCACCCCACCTCAATGGCTCTGAAAAGAGTGAAGGGTTATCAATGAAAGTGGGCCCAGTATGATTGACACCAATTCTTTGTAACTATATCTTCCCCTTTTTCTTCCTCTTCTAATATTTCTAATATTTTCATAGACTTCTCCTCTCCCAATTACCCTAGGCCTTAATTATGAAAAGCAACCAGGGTTTGCCAGTAAAACTGAAGTAACTCTAAAGCAAAGGTCCAACCCAATTATGCGCCTGTGACAATGAAAAGCAGGATTTTCCTGGCTGGTGTCTTTGACCTTATGCATGGCAGAGGAAGAGACAGCCCTCAGAGCAGTGTTTGGCAAGGTGGCAGTGTCTACCCCTTTTGCTCATATCAGCACTGAGGCCACAAAAGGTGAACAAATGGACGCCCTAAAATGTTTGTATGCTCAAGCCTGTAGTCAAACAGCTCTGGGATCATACTTATTTCAGATGAAATAGACACTGAATTAGGTAATATCACATTTTTTAGGATACAAATGACTTGATTCAGCAGCAAAAATCACGGAAGATTTACTCTGTCTTACACCACTACTCCACCTTACTTTTAAGTGCCTAGTTTAGTGCTAGGCCCATAGTAGGTGCTCAGTATCTGTCTAGTTTAAAAAATGAGGCTATAGATTAGTGTAGCCTCAGGTGTGTCTGTAATTACTAAAGATTAAAACATTTAACTCCAAAACTAAAACAGGTTATATAAAGTGTATTTTATTCTCAAATTTATATAGGATATTCAAATACTGTATAAACACTTTTATCATCCCTAGGGACTATATATATATATATATATATATATATATAATACATATATATATATATATATAATACATATATAATTATATATTATATATGTATTATATATATATATAACAAGAATGTTAAAAGCATAATACAAGCATAGAACAGTTGATGAATTTCTATTTTAAAAGTGATTTTTCACCTGAACTACAATTTTTGCCGCCAAAGTGAAGTATGTATTTGGGTATGTTTGGAAATAAATGATTTCTGATATGCACTAGTCACTGTGTGCTCTGATGGTGACAGACCCTTTGGGTATTCACACAGATATTTAATATTCTTAGACTGTTTTACATATAAATGATAGGTTGGAAATATATAATGAAACATTCCTTTCTCATCATTGAACAATCAAGCCTTAAAAACCTGACCTCAGAAATACTCTTTAAATTACAAATAAGTATATGCTAACATATTGACATATATGGTCTGTTTTCTCTCTGCTGTGATGGAAAAGTAAGTTTCTATGTTAACTTATCTCATGAGAAAAGAGTGCTAAGCTCCAGGTCAATGTAACTGGCTTTTTATGACTGAAGCAGTAAGATAACTATTTAGTTGGACTGTTGTTCCTTAAAAAGCAAACAAAAACTCACAATAGGAAAGAGAGAAAACAGCCATTTTACTGAACTATTAATAAAATATTGTATATGTACTTCATAAGGTATTCCCAGACTATGTTACAGCTATTATATAAAATACTACTTTGTAATTATATTCATATGAATATACATTTCCCCTGTATTAAGTGTAAAAAGAAGGTTCTCTGCTGTGTACTCTTTATTGCTAAAATAGAATGGTAGTCTCTCACTTGTTTTTTTCTCCCAGGAACAATTCTTCCCCCATCACCCTCCAGGCATGTCACAAAATGCACACAATTTCAAAGATACTACAATCATAAATTTTGTTTGAAAGTAGTGGTCTTGGTTATTTTTCTTACTGCTGAGACAAATTACCCAATCCCCAAAGTTAAAAGGGGAAAGGTTTACTTAGCTCACAGTTTGTAGAGGTTTCAGTCCACAGTTGGCTGGCTCCCAGGAAGAGTGGCACTTGGCAGCAGGGCATTGCACAGGAAAACACTTCATGGTGTCCACAGGTAGCAAAAGCAACGAGGAAGGAACACAAGCCTCCTTCTGTCCCTTACACTGTATAGAGGCTACAGGGCTTAGGGTGGTGTCACATCTATCAGTGGACTGATTTAGTGATCACCTACACTTAATCTCAGCATCACGTACTCTAGATTCAGCCACATTTGAAAAAGCCACAACTATGACCTCATGAGGCTTTTCTAAACACAAGCCATACCAGTAGCCATAACAGTTGTTTAAAAAAAGTCTAACTTAGGTTATTTCTTGAGGTGTATCATTCAATAAAAGCCAGTGAACATGTGTCTAATTCCAAACAATTTTTTTTCTCCAAAATCTTAAAATTTATATTCAATCAAATTTAGAATGTTTCTCATTTCTATCTATGGTATTTGCAATACAAATGTTTATATAAAGAATATTTAGTTATAGAAATAGCTAACTGCAAAACACATTCTCAATCTTGACGTTTCTATGCTCTTTTTGGACCTGGTGACTGAGCTTGATAGTACAGGGGTGCCTAGCATCCAAGAGATCGTGGGCTCAACCTCTAGCACCATGTTCACATAAAACCCAAAGCATTTTTTAAAATAATGATTTAACCTGTGTTGGGGACCACAATTGAGGCTAGGGTCTGTTTGAGGCCATGCTTATCTTGCCTTGTGGGCCAATTAGAAGCGGAAATATCTACTTTCTTCTTGCTACAGCTGAGGCTAACGATGCTGCTGAGGCCTTGGCTCCCTGGGAAGGACGAGATCTGCCAAGGACAATACAGGGTGGGCAAGTACCCAGATCGGGCAAAGGATCTTCACTGGTTTGTGATGTTAAAACTGTTCCCCCGAAAGTACCCTCCCACTGCCCTTGCACTTCTCACTGGCCAGCAGAAGGGTCTCTTTTTGCTTCCCCTCAGACACTGACCTCCCAGACCTCCCCTTTTACACACTGCTGATACTGTACCGTTTTTATTTCATCCTTCACCACACCCCTCACACCGTGAGCTGGCAGGCTTGGTGGTGAATACCCGTAATCACAGTCACTCAGAGGGCTGTGTGGCAGGAAGATTTCAAGTTCAAGGCCTGTCAACTTAGTGAGACTCTGTCTCCAAATTGAAACATTAAAAGAACTGAAGATTCAGTTCAGCACTCCCTGGGTTCAATCCCAATATCACAAAAAAGAAAAACTGTAACTTAACAGTACATTAAGTTAAGAAGGAAACTTCCAAAATATTGGGGAGAAAGGCTCTCAATTCTCCTTTCTTAAAGAAATGACACTTTCAAATCTGGGCAGAGCTACATGCCATACAAAGAGTGATTTTTCCTTTTCCAAATTGTTCTTAGGATGTTTTCCTCATATAAAAAGTCCTAAATTAACAACATGTCTTTATATGTACCTGTACATAAACACAAATGTACAAAAAAAAGTCCACAGTTCTTCATTTTTGTACTATTTTAGTGATGTTCTTAAATATTTGGTGAAATCCAAGGATGACTGAGTAGCAACTTCATTGCAATGTTTTCTGATTAACTGATTTAAATCTTCATTTAGAAATGACTCCCCTTGTAAAACTTTATCCTGAAAAAGATTTTAAAAAATGAGTTAAAAGTTACCAGTTGAAATAACGGTAGCTAATACCAGCAAGTAAAATCTAATAATGAAATGCTTGGTCAGGTCTGAGACATGAACAAAACAGTCTCACTAACCATCTCTACCGAATTCCAACACCAAACATCCATCCTAATTATCAATTCTCAAACAAGAAAAAAGATACCTATCTATAAGGAAGCAAGCTAGTATTACAGTCATTAAGAGGCACATTATTTTTTCTTTTAAAAAAATGAAAAATATCACATACTTTCCTTTTGAAGTTTGAAAATTCAACAGGAGGATTGAATGTCATTGCTGCCAAGCTGTAAGTCTCAAAAAGTTCAACTGCAGATCTATAATCACAAATACAAGAAATGTAGGGATACCAGTTAGACAGACAGGTAGATAGCTGGGTGGATGGATGGATGAGTGGATGGGTGGACTGATGGAAACAGATTGTTTCCAAAGAATGAAACAATCAATGAACCCACTTAAATCTTAAATTTCCATGTAATGCCAACATTACTTAACTAAATCCATCTCAGAGAAATCTGGCAGACAGGTAGAAATGCAGGCCTGGAACCCAGGGAGAAAGCTAAACAAGAGGCTTCTAGCTTAATGTGATCAAATCCCAACTTAATCACACTGTGAATGGTGGTATGTGAATGGTAACCAACTTTATAGAGCCATGGGGTTATCTTCCGTGAAATTCAAGCACTGCTCAATCCTTTAGCTGCTGGCTTTGAGGGGAAACATGGAGAGGAAATTTAGAGCCAAAAATATGTCTATAGCCACGGCATACAAATGAATCCTTACTGACTTGGGGTTAGGTCACATTCTCCAAAGGAGAGAGGAAAAGTCCTGCCAATAGCTGTGATTAGATGAACACCCCAACCTCCAGTTTCCAGGAAAAAATGCTGTGTCTCCCTGAGCCTTAGGAATAAACCATTCTTCATCTTCCTCTTCAAAAGGGAACTGGCACAAAAGAAGTAAATGCCTAGGACTGCTAATGAAAGTAAGCCAAAAAATGACAAAAATGACAAGAAATATTCTTTTTCCCCTTAAGAAACCAAAAAAAGTTTAAAAAAGAAACAAGGGGGGGTGAGGGAAAGAAAAGATAAATGGCCATTTTATTATTTAATAAAGACAAAAGTTATCTCTAGCCTATCCAGAAGGAAAGAAAGAGTTTTTGGAAAACTTCATAGCTCAATCTCACTTATAAGGAAAAACAACTAACTATATTGCCATGTAAAAATTCAGGCAAGTCACCAAATTTAGTATTCCAAAAGAAGCTGGAAATACAAATTTAAGGTGATTCTTCCAATATTTAAAAGACAGCAACTAATTCAATTTTTACTCAAACTCCAAAGAGAGTAGAAAACAACCTGGCCCATAAGTCAGTTCTAATCCCTGAATTAAAGAAAACAAGAGGCTGCTTACAAGAGCAGCAAAAGACAAAATATTAATTCTGAGTTTGGGAACATTTCAAGGTACAATAAACCATTGTAACCTCTCTAAAATTCAGGTACTAAAACTTAAAGGTCAATGGGACAGAGTTGGGGGTGGAAGGGTTGTTTTGTTTTGCAATTCAGGGGGCTGAATCCAAGGCCCCTGCATCTTTTCTATGTATTATTTGGAAACAAGATCTTATTCACTTAACCAGGTTGGGCCTGAAATTGAAGTTCTCCCACCTCAGGTTCCCAGCGTACCAGAACAACAGGCACGCATTACAACAGCCAGATTCTACCCACCCCATCCCACCCCACCACACACACACATTCTGTACAATATGTATAGTACTGCAGATTAAATTCAGGGTCTTCACACTGAGCTTTATCCCCAGTCTGCTTTTAATTTTCAGACAGGATCTCATTAAGTCTCTAAATTGACCAGGCTGGGCTCAAACTTGTGATCCTCCTCCTTTAGCCTCCCACAGTGCTGAGGTACAAGAATCATCCCAAGTTCAAGGCCAGCCTGAACTGAACAGTGAGACCCTGTCTCAAAAGACAACAAAAGAAAGCTAATTAGGCCATGAGAGCTCCTCTCTCCTGAGATACAGACTCTTGTACAAGACACTTCACACAGCATTTAGCTAGCCTGCCACTCTGCTTTCTGCCCTGTGAGCGCACAGTGATAAAAACAACATAAATCTTGCAAGTGAAGCGTAGCCTTCATCAGACAATGGAACCTGCCAGCACTTTGAACAGTAAGGAAGTAAATTTCTGTTCTTTATAAATTACCCAGAATCAGAGATTTTTTATAGCAGCATAAATGAACTAAGATAAAACTACCATTTTCTCTCCTTTTTCTTTGTAACTGAAGTTTCTGCTAATTTTGTAGGAAAAAAGATTATGCTTTCGACTTCTGAAGATTTTCAAAATAAAATTGGGGAGATAGAAAACTGTTTTAGAAGGACCCTTTTCCTCATCCAGAAGCAGATGCAGGAAGGACCCATTTGGGTGCCTGGTAACTATGAGGTGCTCCCACCAAGGTCAAGGAAAAAACTGCTACCTTCCTGCTGGTAGTGTTTCAAAACAGCATTCTCTCTCCACCTATGTGCTGTCTTTCTGGCCATATTTATTTATGCAAATAAATAAAGTAGGATGTAGAGGGGTAGAGAAAAGAAAAATGAAAAAAAAAAACAAGGAATATCACTTGTAAATAGGCAATATTTTATTAACTGTTGCAACATAAGTGATGGCAGAATTCACTACTATTCTTTTTACTTTTCCTGTGTGAAACCTTTTACAACTTCATTTTTAAAAAGTTCTGAGTGATTACCCAATACAAACTAATAAAATTAACATCCAGCATATTTCCTCTATAGAACAATTCAGAAATATGAAGTGAAGCCAAACTGGACACCCAACTTTCGCTTTACATTTTGTAATCTAGTACTTTATAAAACAGACTTTTGAAAGTAAATGACAAGTTAGATTTTGGTTTTTTTGTTTTGTTTTTCTTGTGGTACTGAGGATCCAACCCAGGGCCTTATACATGCTAAGCAAGTCCTCTACCATACAGGTGAATCCCAGCCCTTGAATTTTGTACTTTTAGACTAAGGCAATATTATGGGTTCAAGCCTCTGAATCACACACACACACAAACACACACACACACGTCCATACACGCACACAAACATACAGAAATACAAACCAAAAGAAAGAAAGAAAGAAAGACAGACAGACAGAAAGAAAGAAAAGGAAAAGAAAGAGAAAGGAAGGAAGGAAGGAAGGAAGGAAGGAAGGAAGGAAGGAAGGAAGGAAGGAAAGAAGGAAAGAAGGAAAGAAGGAAAGAAGGAAAGAAGGAAAGAAGGAAAGAAGGAAAGAAGGAAAGAAGGAAAGAAGGAAAGAAGGAAAGAAGGAAAGAAGGAAAGAAGGAAAGGAAAGGAAAGGAAAGGAAAGGAAAGGAAAGGAAAGGAAAGGAAAACAGACAGACAGGCTAAATGATACCTTCGGCTCAACTCTGGTTTGAGTGCCTCAGAACCTTCTGAAGGTGCTCCAGCGAGCAGATGAGCCGCAAATCTCTGCACTATGGGATGGTAATGTCCCTGAAGAGAAAACAAGACAACCATGTTTTACACAGGTCAGTACCTGAATACTTTGTTTAAAAAATTAAAATACAAATCTCTTTGGTGATCAAATTACAAGTTATCTTGCTTTTATAGCATGAAAAAGAAAACTCAAAAAGCAATCTCTTTCTGAGCAAAAAGTTTACAAGTTATCCAATATTAATATTTTGTACAAGGCTCGTTCCATTGCTCTCCATACTGTAGGGCCATGGGCACTGCAGAGAAGGGGTGAAGAAATGGCCTCTCCTTAAACAGGGTCCAATACAAATACACCTAACAGCAAAGGTCCTAAATAGTGTTACAGAACTATTTCATAACTCTTACATAACTTCAACCGACAAAACTCTTATTGCTTTTCACTCCCTTAAAAAATGTCTCTAACAGCTTAAAGAACAGTAAGAGCAAAGCAAATGTAACAGTATTAAAACAGGTATTCTAAGAAAGGCATATCCAAAACAAAATGGCGAGTACAACTCCCACGGCAATGGTATTCTGTAGAAGAGGCCCCCTCACCCGCAGTGCATGCAGTTCCCACAGGGCAGTGTTCTGAGCATTGCAGTATTCGGGCTCATCCAACTCAGGCAGGAAAACTCCACTTCCCTGAGAGTCGTTGTCAAGCAACAGATCTGTTTTCGGGAAAGTCTGAGAACGACACATTGTAAAAAATTAATACTGACAGAATTTTATTGGTCTGTACTTGGACTTCATTTAGATTTATGGTTGTGTACAAGCTATAAGCATAAGATTTTTGTATGTAGGTTGCTATTTTTTTGTTGTTTTTTGGGAGAAGGTTTCACCATGTAGTTCCAGCTGGCCTTGAACTCAACTTTGTAACCCAGGATGGCCTCAAACTCTCAGCAGTTCTCCTGCCCCAGCCTCCCTAGTGTTAGGGTTATAGGTGTGTGCCACCACACCCAGCCTGTATTTAGCATTAATAAGTTTGTATCATAAGTTTGTATCATAAGAGACAAAAATTATAAAGAATGTCATGTTTTATTTGACTTTATTCTGTCTTGCAAATGAAAATAGTCCTTTTACCATCCACTCTCATTTTCAGGAATCTTTCTTATAGAAATACTTCCATCAGACACATACAAAAAATATTGACTTTGGCATCATTTGTAGGAACAATAACAGTTACCTGTATCACTCAAGAGAACCACAAAGAAGCGGAATTTAGGTAGCCAAACTACCTAAATTTAAATCCCACTTCCACTGTTTACTAGCACGTTAGGGAAGTTACCCTTTCTAGACCTCTTTTTCCATTGATAAAATGGAAACAATAATGGTAACCACCTCAATTATAAAAATTAAGTGAGTTAATCTTTGAAAAGTATTTATAACACTGGCAGGCACATAATTAAGAACTGCATGTTTGTTAAACAAACCACTAAATAAACCCTCATCATTAAAAGATAAATGATGAGGAATATCAGTGACACGGAAGTGTAATTTATATGATGCATGTGTTTACATATGAATAAAAAAATCTACATGAATGATACTCAGTAAATGGTAATAATAGTTACCTCTGGGGAATGCAAATGGAATTAGAATGCTTTTCCTTTTGTGATTTTATGTACTTCCTTCATCACCTGATTCTGTTACAAGTTCCTTTGTTTTTTCTTTATAAAGAGTTGGGTTCTCAGCCAAGCATGGTAGCATACACCTGTGATCCCAGCACTCTGAGAAGCTAAGATAGGAGGATTATATCTTTGAGTCATGCCTGGGCATCTTAGGAATTTGGTAAAAAAAAAAAAAAAAAAAAATTAAAACAGCTAGATACATAGCTCAGTGTAAAGGCCTTGAGTTCAACCTGCTAGTAGCACAATAAATCAATTGAGTTGGATTTTCTTTATGTTGCCCGGTTGGCCTCACAGTCCTAAGTTCCACTGCTCCTCCTGCCTTGCCTCCCAAGAAGCCGGAACTATGTATCACTGCACCCAAAGATAAATTACTTTCACAACTGAAATAATATAGGACAGAAAGTGAAACATGAATCAAACAAAATGACACTGCATTATAAGCATAATGGCATCACTCTTTTCATTTACTACATACGTGCATTAATGTTCTAGTAGTTGCTAAAATGCCAATGCTTGAATTTGGCAGAACCTGAAGAGCAAGGGTACAAAGACGCTTGATGAAGGCAAGGGCCCGCTGCTGAGAAACTTGCTTTCTGCGCTTGGTTAGCATGACATCAAGGCACTGGAGGACAATCTCGACGCCTTCATTGGTAGCACCTAAACAACAGAAATATTCTTCAGAGCTTTTTCATTACTCAACTTCACTGAACTTCAGAAAAAAAGATGAACTGTCGCACCTGTCCAAAGGCATTTCTGTAACCAATGTGAAGCACTAAGAGATGCGATAGGTAGCATGTACATTTCCTGCCACTTCCAGAAATTCTCTCTCAGAAGTGTGGCCCTGGCAAGCCAGCTTTCCCCCCCCCCCTTTGGTACCAGGAATCAAACTCAGAACCTCATTGAGCTATACTTCTGGTCAAGGCCAGCATTTTACGTACCAGTTCTTATTTCTCACTGACTATAATTCTGTTCATAACATATTCATGGTAGGTACTCGCTAAGGAAACGCTGTCTAAACATACATACCAGAGGGAGAGGAGAAGGGAAGAATAAAGGAATTAAGGTATGTTGTGTACATGCATCAACTCCTCACAGGAAAGGTAATCACTATGGACTATAAACATGTACCAATAAAAATAAAATAAATGAGCATACACACCTGCATGTAACTTGAACAGTGTTTTGTAAAGATGCGTATAGAATTTCATTGGATCAATATTTAAAACATCACCTTTGAAATGATAACAAACACAAATTAGGTATGTTTTAGCCTCCAAAGATAAAGCAAATAAAACTTAATTAAGAAAATATCTTACCTTGTCCAGAAAGAATATGAAAAGCAGTCTGCACACAGTGAAGACTTTCTTGATAGCTTAGATCCTTAAAAAAAAGATGATAATAATAATGATAATTAGAGCTGGGAATGAAGCTCACTGCTTGTAAGGAGCTTGCCTAATTTACGTCTTTAAAAAGTAATTCACTAATACATTAATAGTTACTTACACCAGATTCAATGAGAGTATGAAGAACTACTAATAAATCATCAAAAAATTCCACGTTTATAAGGTGAGCAAACCTAGAATCAAACAAAACTTAGTTAATGTAAAAGCAGAAATCAATCAGGTAAAAGTGAAACATGACTTTAAATCTGTATTTTCAATATTCCTTATTTCAAATGTTAGCTATTAGGGAAACAACAATGATTATCAACAGTTTTCATTAATCTACAATGGCTTTTTCAACAATTCACACACAGCTGAGTATTACACTCAGTAGGAATATATGAGGCACTAAATAAAAGTATCTTAAAATACTTCTGTCCTGAGAAAGGTTGTTAAAAACAAACATCCCTGAGGACCTTTCTTAGGTTTAGCAGTATTCTAAGTCATACAGGAGGTGGCACAATCAGCGTCTAGGAAAACAGGAGAGAGAGGAGTCTTGGAAGTGAAGGTACAGGTCTGGAGCACAGTGTGTGCTTAGCATCCCCAGGCCCTGTGCTCAATCCCAAACACCAATACAGAGGACGGGCCCAATGACAGCTTTACAGATCAAATGGAGAGAATACTGGGCCTGGCATCCAGCTCAGGCTGTGCTACTCATTATCTATATAAAAACTGTCACCTGAGTGTCCTGCACCACTATTTCTACAAAGAATTGAGGCTATTATTAGGATTAGACAATTACATGAGCACTAAATCTGAGACTGCTCTATACACTATAAAATATTAGGCACCAAAGTAGGTTACAGTCAGAAAACTCTACAATACTAGTTAAGAGTTTTGATGCTATGCAAATCCTCAACAAACAAAAAAAGCAGAAATGATACCCTTAGAAGTGACTCATTCCACACATATTGATACCACTTTTGTGAGAAGCAATTTGGCATTATTTATCAGAAAATAAAATAAGAATACCTTTTTTAAAAGAGTATCTTTTAATCTGTCCATAACAAGTAAATGAAGATATGTAGTACATCAATAAGCATTTCTAAATGTAATGTAATATAGGGTACGGCCAAGCAAGCCTTCATATCCATAAAATGGAGTGTTATGAACTCAAAAAATTAAGCAATCTATATGAGCTAACCTGGAAAGATACCTAGAGTTTAATGACTTCCCCCAAAAAATCAAGTTACAAGGCACAGCATGATTCTATTCATGCTTAAAAAAAAAAAAAAAAAAAAACAGTAGACAGAAAATACATACATTTATATGTGAGGAACATACTTTAAATTTTATACTCTTCTGCATTATTACTTAAAGGAGCATGTATTTTTTTTAAAAAATTTAAATAAGGGAACTGGCCATTAAAAAGACAAACAGCAGGTCTTATATAATACAGGAATAATCCCTTTTTTAGTCAGCCTTTTTCTGAAGATTTTCAGTTGCAAGGCTATTACCTTATAACGATATGCATCCCACAGTTAAACAGCTCCAATCATTAGAAAGAAAAGCTTTGCTGGTTCTGTATCTTCTAGTCACCCATCTTACTTCTAATTATATCTAGAGCTGTGCTTCTCCATAATGGTAGTCCAAGCTGAGATGTATATAAGTATAAAACATGCAACAGTGTTCAGGCAAGTTTTAAAAAAAAAAAAAAACAGACGCCAAATATCTCAGTAATGCTTAGTACTGATTTTAAAACAGTAGTTTAGGTAAATCAAATACATTCAAATTAATTTCACCGTTTTTAACTGTTTACTGTGGGCTAACAGAAAGTTTTAAATTGCACATTAAATTCCAGCTATATTTCTATTGAATAGCAAATTGTGAAACACTATCTTGGCAGTTGCTACCCTACCTCACATTCCCCAACAAGTCATTAGTGTTGATAGAATACACAAAAAGATTGATTTCAGCAGGAACAGATTACACAGGACTATAGCAATGATGAGCAAGCCAGGTTAGATCAGTGTTCATGATCAACCCAAATGTGGTGGTAAATAACTGTCTAGGCAAATCAGAACCAAGAAGTGAGAAATGAATCTTTGGGATACGTAGAATTTACTAAGCAGAAGGAAAGAGTGAAGGACTTTTAACAGTGAAAGGTTTAAAAAAAATAAAAAGGTTTGAGATGAGAAAACCAAACAAGCCCTTTTTATAGTTTCACACAATTCACTATTCCCGTGAGCCAGCAGAAGCCATGCTGGGCCTGGGAGGAGAAACAAGAAGCCAACTCACCCTTTCTATGAGCCAATAGAAGCCATGCTGGGCCTGGGAGGAGAAATAAGAAGCCAAAGCACCCTTCCTGTGAACCAACCAGCACATAGGCTGGGAGACAACAACATCTCCCCTCCATTAGCTCCCCTCCCTCACTGTAAGCCAACTGCCTGACTCAGTGGAACACAGACTGAGCTGATAGCAACTGAGGTACAAAAACAGCTTAATCCTTGTATAGTTTGATAGACTTTGCAGGTGTGAAGCCGGTAGTCTGAGCATCTATTAAGAGGATAACAATATGCAATATAGCAAATAGGGAGGATTTCCTCTGGTCTTGTTCTTGAAATCCAATAATGTTCTCACTGTTCTGTTTTGTTCCATTTTATTATTTTGTTCTACTTAATGTTCTGTTTTGATTGGTTTTATTCTGTTCTGTTTTGATTTTATTATGGGTAGCAATTCTGAAGATAACAAGAGGCATTATGATAGTCATTGTTGATTTCCTATTATCCTGTTTTCAAGTTCTGTATCACTTTCACTGTTTTATTTTGATTGGCTTTGTTTTATTTTGTTTGGTTTTATTCTCTTTAAAATAAAATTTAACCCCTGACTGACAATTTTGTTTTAGTTTTTCTTTTTCCTTTTTTTTTTTCCTCCTTGAAATATAACATTTGGAAAAAAATAAACTACAAGCAAAAAAATTAAACAGTCCTAAGTAAAAAATTACATTAAATTAAATTTTTTAAAAAGTCTCAAAGAAAGACTGATGACAAATAAAAAAAGAATGTGGACCGAGGACATTAGGGTATCACTAGAGAACCCTGTTTAAAATTCATGGTTACTTTGGTCTTATCTATTTAGAAAAAATCTGAAAGGTTTCAACCTACACAGCCCTTACTTGGCAAGACCTTCTAAAACTGCTGGCAGGAGAGGCGATCTCTGAGCCTTCTTTAATATTCTGAAGTAGGTCACAAACACGATATTCAAAGTCTCCGTGTGCTGGCAGAGGAAACAGACAAATCACTGTAGGATAATCCAGTGTAATTTCCCCAGGCTGAATTACGACTTTCAAAGTTAAATCTTATTTCCTTCCCATCTCTTCCCACAATTTAATCTTTAGAATTTGAACAAAATAAAATAAAAATATGTCTTGTGATTACTTTGTTGCACAGCATAAAATCACGCCATAAAAAAAATCAAAATTATATATATACAAGCTAAAACAATAAATTTGTTAAAATCATTTAACATTTTGAAAGCATATCAGAATGTGGAACTGCCAACCAGTTTAAGTTTTTTCTCAGTACTCTCTGAAGCTTCTGCTTCCCGAAGCTCTCGCTCTAGTTTTTCCTCTGCTTTCTTCCACTGAAAACAAACAAAAAGTAAGAGTATAATAAGCATACAAAACACTAACTGAAAAAAGCAGAAGGGGAAAATGTCAATCTAAAAAGACATACACAACACGGCCACATAGGAATACAAATGTAAACATAAACGAAAGTAGAAACACGTGAATAAGACTATCCAAACCAAATTCATAAAGGTGCTTGCCTTTTAGAAGGAATGCAAAAGAGTAAGATTGGAGAGTAAATCAAAGGAGAATCTCCTTTTGCCTCAATGTTTCTTTCAAGAAAAAAATTTAAATCAATTAACATTTGCTTATTTTTTGGTTAGCTTTTATTTTTATTAGTACATATTTACAGTATATAATAACTATTCACTGTGAGGCACTGGTACATGTAAAACACATCTTAATTTTTCTATGTCCCCTACTTATTCTGAATAATAGGAACATGAGATATGCTATCATTTTCTGTAATACCAATTTTTAAGAAAAGTGCTGAGTCCAAAAATTAATTCCTAATGTTAAATAATCCATAACAGGTTTCAACCTACACAGCCCTTACATGGCTATGTGGACCCATCATCAACAGTTCTCTCTGTTTCTATAAAATAATCCACATTTTCCCCACTTCTTAATGCTGGAAAAGCAGCAAACAATGGTCACTAAGCTGCCTGCAGCACAGAGGAGCACAGGGAACTGATCAAGGAAGTTTCTCTCCCTCAAGAGAAATTGATAGAGGTGCCACGTTTTTATTGGGTCTTTGTCATACCCCCACCCCCACAACAGCTATATATATATGCTGGATCCAAATGTTGTTGTTTCTGGTGGGGTTTTTTTTGTTTTTTTTTTTTTGAGACACGGTCTCATTATGCAGTTCAGGCTGGCTTTGTGCTCACTTTGTAGCCCAGGCTGGTCTCAAACTTATAACAATCCTCTTGCCTCAGCCTCCTGAATTCTGGGATTACAGGCGTGAGCCACCACACCTGGCTTGGATCCAACTTACCTTAAGTATTTACATTATCCCAATATATTTATCTTCATTTGTAATTACTAGTTTTATTTTGATACTTCTATCATGCTTTCATAATTCATTAGACCAATTCAAAGATGGAAGTCCCTGAAAATTGTTTTTGTTTTATTTTTATAATCAACTTTATTATCCTAACATTTGAACAATATTTTGAGATGTTATAATAACGAAAGTAACAGTGATAAGAACTAGTTTACAAAACATGTCCAACATTATAAACTATCAAGTGCTTCACATGTATATAATGACCTTGTAAGATATTAGCCCTATTTCTTTAAAAAAAAAAAAAAAGTTTTCAAAGTCTCAGTAAATAACAAGGGACTGGAATTTCAACCTAGCTAACAAGAGGCTAGAACTCTAACCAATCAAAAATGTGATCCAAAGCTGGGTATGGTGGTTCATACCTGTAATCCCAGCACCCAAGAGGCTGAGGTAGGAGGACTGCCATGAGTTTGAGGTCAGCCTGGGCTACATAATTGAGTTCAGGGCAGCCTGAACTATACAGTGAGACCCTGTCTCGAAAAAAAAAAAGTTCAAAAACGTGATCCAATAAATAGAAACTCACTTTGCTCTCATCTTCACAGAAATGTATTTTTCTGGTAAGGAAAAAAAATTGTGTCTTACAATGATTCTACACTGATCTAAAAAAACCAAAAGAGGGCCAGAGATATAGCTGAGGCAAAAGTGTCTGCCTGGCAAGTGCAAGGTCCTGAGTTCGATTCCTGGTACCAAAATGAAAAACCAACAGATAAAAGTCCATACGGCAAAAATACCTTTTCTTTCATTATTCTCTTGGCCAATAGCTGTAAATTCAAATTGATTTAACAAAAAATTTCTTTGCAGTAAGTGGGAAGAAGAAAACTAAATATTAAATTTCAAAAATGTTGTTTATTTGTGGGGTTTTTGTGTTGGGGACAGTGGCACTGTGTTGCCCACACTGGCCTGATCTCTTGGGCTCCAGTGATCTGGCCTCAGTCTCCTACCAAGCTGGGAGGACAAACATGCACTACCATACCAGATCTCACGTCTTATACTTGTATTTTAACTATGACTTACTTCTGCCCAGACGATGACTTTAAGAAAAAAATAAAACATCATATTTAAATGAAACAAAAAAAGAAATCAAACCTTTCTCTGCATTCTTGATAGTGTTTTTCTCTTTTCCTTAAAAGTCATGAACTTTTTTGGTTTATTAATGTCCTCTGTATCTTTTTTCACTTCTACTTCCTTGATTCTTAGGCACAAAAATGTTTTCAACATCTAATATTGAAAAAAAAATTAAAAAAACACTATTTACATTGCCTTCGAAAACTTTATATAGAAAAGCATTTAACAATGTTATTTTCTTCATTCATGTAAAAGACTTTGAAACACCTTTCATCACATTTTACACAAAGTTCTAGTATCTTTTTGCTAGTTGTATTCAGTTATTTGTATCTATGGAAGCAACTAGTACTTAACTAAATATACAAATTCTGCTGCCTATAGAGTATGAGGAGAGAATACATTACCTGTATCGGCAGCTAAGATTACAAAGAATATATAGAACACAGAAATATCTAGAACAGTATGGAAAGAGGAGGTACAAACTGTTTCTAAACTAGCTTTAATCTACTGAAGCTGGTTCAGTTTTACAGTTAACAATGCTAGTCTTCATCTGCTTCTCACAATGAAACATAGCATGACTACTATTAAGTAACAGACAACTTATTTTAGCTTAAATCAGTGGTTCTCCAACTTTAGCAAGCCTGAAATCACCCAGAAGACATGTTACAACACAAATAAGGGCCCCATCCCCAAACTTTCTGAAATCCTGAAGTTTGTATTTCTCATTTCCCAGCTGATGCTGGTCCAAGAACCAAAACAGGAATTATTTATTGCCTTAGCCCTTCCAAAAATTCGGAAACTACCTTAGAAACTATGCTTTATGTGCTACACCAACTGTCCTCACATTCAAACATACACAAAAAGCAGGGGTTAAAACATTATACTTTCTCTAGAAAAAACATCTTAATGGTTTCCTGCAGCCAACACTATGGAACACAAACTTGAGAACTAAAGACATGCATCATTTGGATGTTTCAATGTATACATCTGGAAGAAAGCCAAGTATTTTAGACACCAAAGCTAAACACAGAATAAAAAGGAACACCAAAGGTATAAAGTAACCTGAAGCATTCTAGATACTGGACCAAGTTTTAATATTTTGTAAGGTATTCTATGCACTCATAAAGTAACACTCATCAAAGAAAAATAACTCCAAATTAACAAATGTATTATTTAGGGACTGGGAATGTAGCTATGTCATAGGGTGCCTGCCTAGCATGCAATCTCCAGCATTACAAAAAGAATAAAAAAGATACAGCTTCATCTGCAAGTCACATTATCTAGTCAATCAAATTCTCAATAAAGGTGGTAAATATTTTCTCTTACTTGAGCCTAATATATTTCATTTAGTGATCTAACTGAAATCATCAGGGTTTTTTTGTTTTGTTCTGTTTTGTTTTGATTTGAGTACTGACAATCAAAGTCAGGACCTCATACTGGCCAGGCAGGTACTGCACCACTGAGCTAAATACTGGCCCCTGAAATCATCAGTTTTAAGAAAAAAAGGAATCTAATAGCAAAGAAAGATTATGAAATAAGGAAATAAAACACCCAAGGAGAAAAAACCACTTTACCAAAACTACAGAACTAAAAATAAATCTAATAAAATATATCAGCCAGGCACAGTGGAACACACCTACAAACTCAGAGCCCTGGGAGGCTAACAGAGGAGGATTTAAAGTTCAAGCCTAGCCTGGGCAACTAAGCAAGACCTTGTCTAAAATAAAGATTTTTCAAAGAGCGAGGGCTGTAGTACACTACAAATGTCCTGGGTTCAATCCCCAGTACCACAATAACATGCATACAGATCCAAATTAAGAAAACTACAATAACTTCTCTTAAGAACATGTCACCCTAAACCACAAGATATACAATATTCTCAAATAAGAAACATCAATTCTGTAAATACTTTAATCTTCCTAACCTAATTTATACAACAATTCCAATGATATTCTCTGCATGGAGCACTGCAGGAAATATAATAAAAAAAAACCGGTCATAAATTCTATGTAGAGTAATACACGCACACACACACACACAAAAAGAGTATTTTGAGCCAGATGTGGTAGCATAGGCCTGTAATTTCAGCATTTAGGAGGCTGAGGCAGGAGGATCACCACAAGTTCAAGTTCAGTCTAGGCTACATAGTGAGTTCAAGGCACTACATATTAAGTGAGTTCAAGGTACTACATAGTAAGACCCTGTCTCAAAAAACTAAAACAACAAAATATTTTGGAAAAAGAAGAATTATTCATAGCTTTTATCAGTTACACTCATTTCGATCAGTATTTTCCTACCCACAATAATAAAAACAGTATAATATTTGAAGGGCAGAATCAATAGAATGGGACTAAATAAAACTCTGTGTGTATTGGAACTCAGCACACATTAAAGGCAGCATTTTAAATAAACAAAACAAAGAAAATAATGTTGGAATAACTGTCTATTTCAAATATTATTAAATACCTATTCAGAAAAAACATGTCAAACAGCTTAAATATATAATTTTTAAAAACCACAAAAATTACGAACACTCTGGCAGGAAATAATCTATAAATCTTGAGACTGAGGTGCTCTATACATGACAAAAATACAACCTCATATATAAAGTTCAATAGCAAATTCAGCAGCAATTTAACCAAAAAAAAAAATTTTGCAACCTATGTAACAAAAAGATTTAAAATTCTTAATAAGTGGTACGGGTTCCACCAACACAGTTTTCTTTATTTCTTATTCTTTTATCCCTATGACCTAGAATAGTACCTAGCACATAACAAATATTTATTGAAATAAATTATTATTTTTAAAACTATTACAAGTTATTAAAGAAAACAAACACTTGGTAAGAAAAACTGACATGTACAGGTACAAACAGGTAAACATTTCAAATGAACAATGAATATATAGAAGCAATCAAAATCTTCCTGATAAATATTTACAAAAAAAATATTGTACAATATCTTTTCACCTACCAGACTAACAAAGAAAAAAAAGGGACACTGAGCATTGAGTAAGCAGTGAGGAAATGATACCAGTGGAAATTTAATTATTAATAATAACACTAGTGGACATTTAACAGATAAAATATTTTTGGAAAACAATTTGTGAGTTTCTGAAGTTTTAAAGTATCATTACTACTGATTGCAGTATTGACACTTCAGAAATTTAACTCAGTATGAAAAAAATATACCCAAGAGGTTCTCTTCAACACTGGTTGTAACAGCAAAAACCTAGAAACAACTCAGCTCTCCACCAAGTAGGAAACCTTATATTCATATACTGTATTATGGCAGATACAAAGAGTGGGATAGCCCTAAACAGCCTATACGTTCACAATATATAAAATGAAAACTGCTCTAGAACAGTTTTTATAGTGCAGACCCATCTTTTATTTTAAAATATAAGCAAACACATGTTTGCACAGAAAAACACCTGTAAGGATAAAATAGTTAACAGTGCTTTACATTTAAGGAGTTTGAGCACTTTTATTTTTTACTTTATATACTTCGATAAAGAATTCATCAAAACAACTAAATAATTTAAAACACATCAAATGCAAAGTAAGAAAAGAAAGGCTTACCTCTGGCCTAACTTCATAATTTCTGCCCTTCACAAAGCCAGAAATCACTTTAATTACACCAAGAGAAGCTTGCCCTAATTTATCTTGTTTAAAGAGTTTCTTTACTGCCTCACAACACATTTCAGATATCTGAAAAATAAAATGTTATACTAAACAGTGTTTCCAAACCTTGGTGCTACTCACATTTTGGGCCAGATACTTCTTTATTATTAGGAGCTGTTCTGTGCATTGTAACAGGTTACAAATCCTCCCTATCTTGAACCCCAGATACCCCACTACCACCACCAATCGTGACAATCAAAGCTGTGTGCACACTGCCTAGCATTCTTAGGGGGCAAAACTGCCCTTCTTTAGAAATACTCCAGTAAACTTATATTCAAATAATTTTGATAAAAATAAAGTGCTAATAAATCAATCTATTTTACTAATAAATAATGATTCCAAAAGAATGAAGGAGGTAGGAATCACATGGCTTATAAATTTCTGTGAAGCGTAACAGTAATCATTTAAAGCAACTTACTGATTTTGACACATCATTCATGAGAGGGACAATCAACACAATGATGTTGTTGTGAAAATTAAAATGAGGCAGAGCCACCAACAGCTCACACAGGCTCTTCACAGCCACTTCAGCCAGTCCTTTGTATGCCTTTAAGGAGACCACATTACTTTTCTTCAGCTTTCTTTGCTTCCAGTCTAATTAAAGGAAAAATGTAATTAGTCATTGGCCAATATTTAAGCTAGTTTTCTCTTACAATAAATATGTATTTAACAATCTAAAAAACTAGAAGAAAAAAAGAAAAAGAAAAGATTTCAAAGCAGTGTGATTTGCTTAGAAAAAGTCTATACCAGTATGTTCAGAGAATACTAAACATGAAATGTTCATATATGCTTATGTGTAAAATACACACTGGATTTTAAAATTAGGGTCACATAAAAGAAAATTAAAACATTGCAATACTGATGTGTTTTGAAATTTTGTTTTAGTTTTTTTTCTTTTTTAATTTTTCTCCTTGAAATAAAATGGATTTGGAAATATATATACTGCACTAATTTTTAAAATAAACTACATGCTGACATGATAATTTAGGTATATACATAATTTACTGTTAAAATTACTTTCATTCCTTTTTAACTTTTTTTTAAGTTGCACCTCATTTTTAAAAAATGACATGTGTGGCTCATCGCGTAGTTTCACTGGACAGGGCTGGTCTGTACAAAGCTCCCAGGTCATGTTCTTGAAAGTATAAATGCTAGTGAGTAGATGCCAGTTGGGACACCAAAATATCAAAGTCATACTCATGGCAGGTGCACCATTCCACTACCCTCCGTCAGGATTCAATAGTCCTGTTCCAGCTGACAGTAAATGTGCGACCCTCAGGCCCAATGCCAAGTGGACGAACCCAAGTGGGTCAAATACCCTAAGTGACTAAATCTTTTCTCCATTCAGACTCAATTTTTCCTAAGCCCTTTCTTTGCTGAAGAAACAGAAAAAGAAAGGTTTAATAAAAGTTTATCCTCCCCAAAAACTGATTATTAAGTATATTTTTAAATAACAATCACATCCAGCTTAAGGTATGTTTCTCCTCTGACTACCATTTCCAAATTTTAAAAAAGATTGAATCCCAAGTGTTCATAAATTCAAAAAACATCAATAATAATGTTAATAGTAATAGAAAATAAAATAGTATCCAGAAATGCTAGGCACCATCTTAATTGGTTTATAAATTCAATTACTTCCCACAATAACCCTGTGAGGCAGGTATTATTATTCCCACTTTATTAAGAGGACCACTGAGGCACAGAAAGACAAAAGTAACTGACCCATCACAAAGCTAATAAAGGTAACAAGTGGTAGAGCCAGGAAGTCTCATTCAAGTCCTCACCTGATACCTGCCTGTCACTACACCACACAGAATACAATTTGTTTCATAACTAGACCAAGTATGTTATGTATTTTTAACATATATTTAAATACCTTTCACCATTTGCTCCAAATTTTCCAGATAAAATTTGTATTGGCTAACCAGCCCTTCTTCAAATTCTCTTAATTTCTGGGTTTCTTTGCGGATCTGAAACAATCAAAAAGATCATTTTTAAAATCAGAATATTAAAAATTAGCACAACCTATGAGTGACTCATAAATGTCCAGTGAGGCAAAAAAAGAAAGAAAGACTGTTTTTCTCATCTATAGTTGCCAAAAATTTTTACTTCTTTTTTTTTCCTTGCAGAAAATTGGGAATTCTTAAAATTAATTTCAGTACTTTTTAACTTTAAGTGAAAATTGGGAACTGAATACAAGGAGCACTGAGTTATATCCTCAGATCACTTTTGCTTTGAGACACAGTCTCACTAAGCTGCCCACACCAGCCTCAAACTTGCAATCCTTCTTCTAGAATTACAGCTAGAATCACAGTCGTGCACCTGCTACTACACGTAGTTCCTCAATTTATTTTACACAGTAATTATATCTTACATCACCTTAGTAGATTTTTCTGCTTCTGTGAGGGGCCGAATTTTATACGAAGGAGTAATGTCCTTAAATAGCTCCATCAGAGAAATTATCACCAACTTTCGAACTGTAACAGCCACATCAGGATCTTGTTCCATCAGCAAGGAACGTAACTCTTTTAGTTTTTTAATCTGTTAAAGAAATAATTTATAAGGCTACAGAAATCATGGCAAAACAATTCTGAATGAAACAGCCTCATATCTGGTATGGTTAAGTTTCTTTTTTTTTTTTCTTGTCTTTTTGAGACAAGGTCTCGCTATGCAGTTCAGGCTGGCCTTGAGCTCACTTTGTAGCCCAGGCTGGTCTCGAATTCACAACAATCCTCCTGCCTCAGCCTCCTGGGATTATAGGCATGAGCCACCCCGTCTGGCTTTATGGTAATTTCAATTAACCTAATGATCAGAAGTTTAGTCAAGCCACAAGCAACACTCCAGACACTGTTTATGTACCAACAGATACATTACTTAAACTTCAAAGTAAACAGATATTTTGTTATACAAGTAAGTGGAAAAATAAAGGGCTTATTAAAAAATTTAATTTTGTTAACTTATCTAATTTTAGAAATTCTTTTACACTGAGTTTTCTTAAAGCATGTTTTATTTCCTAAAAATTCTTTGTAACATATTAAAATGTCATACACACCAATGAAATAATATTAATCACACACACAACTTAATCAAGAATTAAATATAATATAGTCAACCACGCCAATTTCAACAAGGATCCTACACAGAAAATATGTATGATATAATGTAGAAATAAAAAAAACGTTTTCAACTGACATGCTTGTGTTGATAAATTACTATTGTCTGTTGGAATATTTTAGGGTCTTTGTGGGGTTTTTCTCTCTTTCTTTTCTTTTTGTAGTACTAAGGATGGAACACAGGGTCTCACATATGCTCATCAAACACTACCATTGAACTGCATCCCAATTCTCCTTTTTACTTTATTTTATTATGCTCTCCTTAAGATGTCCAGGCTGGGTTGAGTTTGCAGTCTTCCTGCCTTAGACTCCCAAGGAGCTGGGATTATACGAATGTACTACCATTCACACTCCACTGGAATGACAACTTGAAAAGCAATGTTCTGATTGTTTACTGCAATGAGGTGTGTGACAGTTATGCCACCACACATCGCTATTCTAAACTGTGTGAAATGAGCATAAGGCTCCAAACTATTAGAAGGCCTAAATTCCAATCTACTGGTTGTTAAAATCGGGGGGGGGGGGGGAATCAATCAATTTAAGTTGCAAAACGAATTTTAGTTGTAAAATGAAATCAACAGAACATGTCCCTAGTTTTATAATAATTAAAGATACAAGTGAAAAATACTCCAGTTCCCTGATTCTGTTCCAGTTTTTTCCCCTTAGAAGAAAAAGACCAGTACTACTGTAAATAAAGCATACCCACTTGAAATTTTTCCTGTTATTGTAAATTATCTATTTTATCATTCAACAAATACTTGTCATAGCAGGTTTCTAGAAACACCAATAATAATAACACTACTTTCTAAGACATTATTTATACCTTCTCATATAATCACCACAACAAAGTTTTGCAATGGATACTATCCTCTTTTTTAAAGATGAAGAGATTACATCTTGGGTAAAATGATTTACACAAGGTCTCACAAACTGCACTTAGCACAGCCAACACTAAGCTTCAGGTCTCCGGAGTTCACATGTGGGATCACTACTTCTGTCGCTATACTATATGCAAGAACCAGTATAACTCACTGTAAGCTTGGTCCTATTTCACTTAAAAATATTTCTAACAGATGGGCATGGTGCATACAACTATAATCCCAGCACTTGGGAAGCTGAGGCAAGAGCATTACTAAGAGTTGGAGGCTAACCTGGACTACATAGTGAGTTCAAGGCCAGCCTAAAAACTACACAGTGAGAACCCAGCACACACACAACCTTGTCCAGCAAGGGCAAGGTTGTGAGTTCAATCCCCAGTACCAAAAAAACACCTCTATAGATCAGCAAACTTGTAAATAGGTTCCTCCACCCTAACACTTTTAATGTTTATATTGTTTACTACTTTTAGAGTTACCACAGTAATCTGTTATCTTCACTTGAAAATGAGGAAAATAAGTATGACTCACAGAGTTTAAGTGACTTCTCTAAAATTACAATAGAAATTAATCCAACAGATGTAGGATTAAGCTAAGATTCTCTCTACTGTCAGCTCCTTTGTTATGTCCTCTTTGTGCATGTTAACAGGCAGTAAAAGAGTCTTAATATGTAACATATTTATAAGACATCTCATATGAAGAGCCTAAAGAAAGAAATGCTACCTACATTACTTTCTGGATCTGACAATATGGCAGATGCCAAGGTCGCAATATGAATTTTCTTTTCCTGCAGTTTCTTCTTCCTCTCAAACAAATGTTCTTCTATAGTCAGCTCTTGAACAGGCTCTTCAATGGTCTCTGGAACAGATTCAATTTTCTCTTTTAAACATTCATTTACTTATAAATAGCCAAGAAAATAATTTTCTTACAACAGTAATGATAACAATGAAAGCTAAGCATTTTATATTCATTACTATATATCATCCTTTGAACAATCCGGTACTATCATTTGACTCATTTTGTAGGTAAGAAAATAGAGGCAAAAAGAAAGAAAGTAATTGAGTTAATATCATCAGCCTAACAGAAACGGAATTCAAATTCTAGTAATACTATTCTACAGCTCACATTCTTAACTGCAATGTTAATAAACTCCCAGTAAACTGATGTGAAATAAACAAAGGGGAAATCAGATTTAGTTTTTTTAAAGTACAGATTATTTGTTTTCAACTGTATGCAGTACTTTTAATTACACAAAACATGTCAGATTTAAGAAATTCATGCAGAATTTAATAAGCACACAAATATTATCTGTAATGAAAATATGAATGACTAAAAACAGCTAAATAATTGACCTATAATTTCATTTACACAATTATTGAAGTTTGCTAAATGAAGGTAAAATTTAACCAGTTTGTTCTGTCAGGAATTCTAAATGAATATGGTTTCAAACAGTAAAATTTGTTCTTTCTTACTTTTATTACTTAAAACTGTTCTAACTTTTAGAAATTCACATTTAGTGATCTGAACAGACATACACCAACTATAATTGCTTTAATAATGAACTAATGATTCATACAACACAATTGTTTTGGTAACTTTAAAGCTAAAAACTTATTACTTATTAGTAGGCAGGTCCTTATAATTAAAAGAAATTCAAAACAATTAAAATTTGTAAATATTTCCATAATAAAAAGTATCAAAATCTACACTATACCTTTCAAATGTGCATAAATGTTCAAAATGATCTTTAAATAGCAATACTCCAAAACAAACATACCAGATATTGCTGAAAATTAACTCACATTTATTATTATGTAAAAAAATTAATTCTGATTTAACAATTTAGTCACTGTAAAGACGCATCTTATTAGGGCTGGGGATTTAACTCAGCAGCTTAAGTGTCTGCCTGGCAAGCACAAGGTCACAAATTCAATCCCCAGTACCGGGGGGAAAAAAAAGACACATCCTATTACCTTCCTCAAGTTCCAGTTCTTCTTCTTGATCCTCTTCATCTTTGTTACTGTCAACAACTATTTGGGCAAAATGTATGTATTAAAATTATGATAAAATGTACGTAAGTCATGAGACCATAAAGAAAACCAAGGAAATGATTATCATAAAACTCAAGATAGTAACTATGTCTATGGGGAAGGAGCAATTAATGATTCACGGAAGCACAATAAAAGGTTCTACATGCCAGCAGTATTTCTTTCCTGCCTAGATTTCCTTCCTGGTTTTATGAGGGTATATGCTTTATGATAAACCATGTAACTTCATATGTTTGATTTCTTCTTACGTAGTTTATTTAACAAACATACACAAAAACATACATTAAAATTGGTCATGGGATGTGGAGGCACACACATGTAAGCCCGCCACTATAGCAAAAGGCTCACGAATTCAAGGCCACATTGGGTTATACATTAAGTTCAAGGCTGGCCTAGATTATAACAAACGAATATCACACATGTTTTAAAAAGAAGGTCAAATGTATTAATATGCTCTAAACAAAAGAATTTTGGGCCAGGATGTAGCTCTCTTGTAGAATACTTGCTGATAGCATATATAAGGCACTGGGTTTGAGCCCAGCACTGCAAAAGAAAACAAAGCAAAGGAGTTTGGTAAATTATTTGCAATGAAAATCAAACCTTGAGCTTCAGTTATACTCACAGTACAACATATACCCGATATAATCATCTCTACTTCTAGTCAAAAGCATCAAGCTACCTATATGACTAACTGAGGCTACCCCTTATATAGACATTAGCAAATGTCAAAATAAAACTAAAGTTTGAATCAAAAAATTAATTTTAATATTTGGAGCTAAGTATATCAGTCAATTGGACTCACCGAGCTTCTCTCTAGTCTGTGGGATTATACCACTTTTATCTTTGATAGGAAGTAAATGAATCAGTTCCTTCTCTGGTGCAGTTTGCAGAGTTCTTGGTATTTTTTCATATTTATCAATGATGCGCTCATGTTTTCGTTTCTTGGCATGTACTGGCTCACTGCAGAAAAATAATTCTATTTTCAATTTCAGAATATCTTAAAAAGGTTAGTGGGACTATAAGCTAGTATAACCATTATGGAAATCAATATAGAGATTTCTCAAACTAAAAACAGAAATTCCATTTGAACCAGTTACTCTTCTTCTACTAGGCTTTCCAAGAGTTAAAATCATATTACAGGCCAGGGATATAGTCGAGGGGCACAAGCCTGGCAAGTGCAAGGTTCTCAGTTCAAGTTTCAGTACAAAAAAAAAAAAATCATATTACAGTGATACATGCATAGCCATGTTTATAATAGCATAACTCACAATAGCTAAATCATGGCATGGACTACATGCCCTTCAACAGATGAATGAACAAAGAAAATATATTTATATACACAATGGAGAACTACTCAGTCACAAAGGAGGACAATGTAAGCACCTCGTGACCATGATGTTTAAGCTTAAACATCACACTGTTTCTCTTATATGAGAAATCCAAACTATAAAGAACAAAATAAAAGATAAATAACAAAAAATTGGGAGATCTTTGGCAAAAGGGAAAGGAACTAAGAGATGGAGGAAAGGGAGAGGCAAAAAAGAATTGAGATGTGTTATTACATGAACCAACTCCCCATGAAAACTGTAATCATAATGTACTGCAAACATGTACAGTAAAAAATAAAATTGAAAAAATATATATATATGAATATCCTCACACATTTCCACCAGCTTGAACCACCAGTGATTATATGATTATCCCACTGGGCAGTTTGAACCACTAGTGGTACTAATGGATCTAATCCTTTTTATTAGTCTTTTCAAATTTAGCTAGTTGTATGAACCTGAATAATTAATGCCCAAATTAAAGTATTAAGACAATTCATATGAATTAAAAATTATAATAATCAACAAACTTATTTCATTAAATTCAAAGAAATGTATTTATATTCATGAATAATTCACAAATAATTACTTTTAAATTTTAACATGGAAATCTTATAAGCACTCCACTGCCAATGTATGTAATATTGATTTACAGCTACTATACCAGAAACAGGCTACAATTTTTTTTATACATTTTTTTTTTTTTTGAGAGTGTCTCACCATGTAGTCCAGGCCAACCTCCAACTCACAGCAATCTTTCTGCCTCAGCCTTCCAAGTGCTGGTATTACAGGTGTGCACCCTACCCCTGCAAATCATTTTAATGTTTTCCTTAAAGAACTGTAATACAATATCTGGTCTGCTAAATCAATGACTTTATTTGCATTACTGTCATCAAAGATCCTCTGAGAAGTGGTACAAGCTACCTGATGGGACAGTCATGCACCACCACCGTTTCAAGTCAGTGGAAACAGTCAAATTCAAAGCAGAGCCATTTGGGAGCAAGATATACAAATTACAGCCCCATAGTGGACATATTAAAAGACACCTAAAGACTTAACATTTTACCTTTGAAATGAGTTAGGAACCAGATGATAGGCTCACTCTATTCCTGCAAAGCAAAAAATCCAAGCACAACTTTTTGGGGTTTCTTTGGATTTTGTTTTGTTTTTTGCACTACTAAGACTTGAACTCAGGGCCTCTGCACAGAGATACACCCCAGTTCTTTTTTTTTTAAAGAGTCTGCTAACTTGCTAAATTATCCAGGCTAGGCTCAAAGTTGGGATCCTCTTGCCTTAGTCCCCTCAGTGTGATGGGATTACAGACATGCTCCACCAAACCCAGCTCCAAATACAACTTTTGACTCCCCAAGTTTAATTACTAATAGTCTGCTACTGACTAGAAACCTTAGTAATGAAAGTTAATTACCACAATCATACCCCAGATAAACTTCACTGGCTACCATATTGTGCAAAGCTACAATGCACATAGTGAAAAATACTTGAGAACCATGAGCGGTCACTTTATACTGTGACCTACAATTTACTAGTAATGAGCCACTCATGCTTAAATAATTTTTATCACATCATTTTCAGCAGATACTCAAAGTACCACAACAATAACAGGACACTGCTATAAAATTAGTAGTTATACAGTATGTACCAGTTAATTTTATACTTATGACTTAATACTACATCTTTACATTTCTTTTAACTGGGAATTGTGCCATGTATGAGTTGACCATTTGGATGAGTACATTTTGATAAATTTTACATTTTATAATAGATTGGTGCATAGTTTATGGTATAAACAAAAAACTAAGCTAGGCGTGGTGGTGCACACCCATAATCCACCACTCGGGAGGCTGAGGCAAGTTTGCTAAGGCCAGCCTGGGCCACAAAGTGAGTTTAAAGTCAATCTCAACTCCACAGTGAAACCTTGTCTCAAAAAGATTTTAAAAATATATAAAAAATAAAAAAGAAGAACTAATAATTACAGGTATTTTATATACTCGTGACATTCCTTTCAATTTGATGATCAGAGACTACTTGATTCTTCTGTGGGTTTTCAAACTATCACAAACTTCAAAAAAAAAAAAAAATCTACATATAAGCAGACCCCTACAGTTGAAAGCCATATTGCTGCAATACAGCAACGATGGGGAATTTTCTTCTATCTTGTTCTTGAAATTCAGTGGTATGGGCAGAAATTCTGAAGATAACAAGAGGCATTATGATACCAATTGTTGATTTCCTATTATGCTGTTTTGAAGTCCTGTATCACTTTCACTGCTTTGTTTTGATTGGCTTTATTCTGTTTTACTTTGTTTGGTTTCATTCTCTTTAAAAAAAAAAAGAAAAGAAACGGGAAAAAAAAAGCCATATTGTTCAAGGGTCAATTATACAGAAAGTAAAACTATCTACTGATATACAATTATCAACAGATCCATAGATATCAGCACTTAGGGCAACTGAATAAATGAATTATCCTGGCACACAGCAGGCACTTAAACAGCAAATAAATAAATGAATTATATAAAGAGGTTACTACAAAGACTCAAAACTATAGCTGCATCTAGCTTTCCTAAATGGAAAATAAAGGTGAAAATTACAACAGACTCCTTTTGAATAATATTCTGCAGAGCCAAGGATGACATTGTTTTTTTCACATTCTCAAATCTTTCAAAGCCTAGCACAGACTTTGGAGACTAAAGTCTAGATCTACTCCATATGATTGTGGAGAAAGAACCAATGTTCTCTATGGAAATGAGACTAATACCTAACAAACTAATGGCATTAAGCGAGATAGTGGACAGAACAACTCAAGACTGTTCTGCAAATTACTCACATAAAACAGAATTCTTCCCCACTCACTATACCTCACTGTTCAGATTCAAATTTCCTTTTCTTAGAAAACAAACTGAGTAACAGTTTACTCTTTGTGAACACTGCTCAGAGGCGAACATCTTGAACTAGTCACCTAAGTAAAATTCTGAACCAAATTTGTGAATGATAATCCAAACAAAGTATTACCTAGAAGAAAGATCTCTTGTTAAAAAAGATACTCTTTGTCCTAAGTCCTTCATTAACTGTAAGTCATCTTCATCCATCATATCTAAAGGAAGAGCTTCCTCTTCTTCCTCTTCTTCCTTCTCCAGTCTTTTAACTGCTCCACAAAAGAAAACACAAATTTAGACATTTAGACCTGTATGCACATGTACAGCTTAAGTTTTTCTAACCCTTAATCCAGTGTTTCTTATTAGTACTCCTAACATACTGGGCACAATACAGTAATTTTTTGTGGTATTGGGATGCCAAGATCATTCATTGTAACACCAAAAAATAAATGTTTTTACATATTCTGAAATGTCTCTTGGAGCATGTGAGAATCAGTGACTTAGTTCCTTAGTGTCTCTTATCTCTGAAGTTTTTGCTTCCATTCTACTTCAGCTATCCTCTCCTTGGTTGTCATTCCACTGTGGGAACAACCTTTTATACTTCTAGCTCTCAGTTATTGCTAGTGCACTTTTCATTAACCAGACATACAGCTCTTCAATCCTATTATCATTCCACTTTGTGTTCTGTCTTCACTGTTTCACTGTAACTGCACAGTAACCACTGTAATAATTTTTATGCCAATATTCTCAAGTACTTGTTTTCTCTACTTAAGATATTCACATCTACAAAAATCTACTACAGATCACTGAATTTCCTTTTCTGCTCACGGTCTTGGTTGCTTGCTCTCTTTCTCTTTTTGAGGTTAAAAAAAAAAGAATGCTAAGTGCCAGAATTAACTTTATAAATGCTGAAGACTCAATTAGGAAAAAAAAAAAAGACAATGAGTGAAGTCCCCAACAGAACTTAAAATTCTTCCTAATAGCAATAAGACTGGTAAGTATTGCTATATAAATGTACACAATGCACATAATCAAACTTCCACTTGCCTTAAATGAGCATTTCATTTCTCAAACATACTAGCAAATCAGTGTTGCCTTGGTCAACTTTTACTCTTCCACAGAAAACTTTTCCATACGTCATCACACTTTTAATCCCATACCCACTTCATACTCTGAGGACCTTAGTACTGTCATGAGAACAGAGATCATAAGCTAAAAGCTTTTATCTCCCATACCAGATTAAATAGCATGCACATCAATCTTTTCCCTATTCTGGTCTATTAAGCTGTCTGTCAGAGTTCACTTAGATGCTGAACTGTTAGAATAAAGATATCTTTTGCTTTTATTATGAAATTATTAGCACATCATACTTTCAAAATATAAAACTTAGATGGAAGAACTCTTTTAAGTGTCAATTAACCCAATTTTTTTTTTTTTACTTATTTAGAGATGAAAGAAAAAAGTTCACATAGCTAACAAGTAACAAAATTAAAAGAAAAGCCTCTTCCTGACTTCGAGTCTAATGACCTTTCATAAATCATAGTAATAAGTGGCCATGTCATCAAACTGTGTTAGGACTGAATGAGACGAACACTTTAAGAGTGGTTATTTAATAAAAAAACAAAGTCACATATGAATACCAGTAAAGTTGAAGAACTGGCAACTCAAAATGACCATATTACTTTTGTTTTAAGAAGTGAGAGTTCTTGGATAATATTACAAAATAATTTCAATAATTACTGCTCAATTTTACTCCTACTTTAGAAATGAAAAGTCAAAAATTTAGAAAGAAAATACAACTTAGGAACACTGTAAAGACAGTGCACCAGACAAAATCAGTGTTCTTACCTAAGCTATGTACCAGTGAGTGGGAAGGTAGAAGCACTGGCCAAATGCCCAACATTTATTCACATGGCTGTCCTATTTTCAAGTAATGCATCTTTAGATTTGTTTTCTAGACAAACTAAAAGCAGAGACTAGTATTTCTCACTCTGAATTCTATACTTAAATGTTCCATCATACTGACAATGATAACATATCAGGATACTCTCCTTAACTACTCTTAGGAAGATCCAAGAACAGGAGTGATTACTAGAAAGCAAAGTTATTTCCATGAAGAACATTTCAAAATAATTCAATGGAAATTAGGCCATGTGATTACTCTCATAAATACCTGGTCGTATTTTCTTTGGGTCCTCCAAAGGGATGGGATTTTTAGATACAGCATCTTTTACAGCTTGCCTTAGCTTCCTCTGTTCTTTTCGGTACTTCTTGAGAGAGCTTTGTTGTTTAAATTGCTTATTTTTTAGCTTGTTTTCAAGTTTAACTTTACTAGTTTTTAGTAATTTGCGAAAGCTTGGAACCTGTTTTTTATTTCTTCTCTACAAAACAGTAATAAAAGGTGAGAAATTTCAATTATTTTCTTGTTTAAATCAGGTTGAAGAGAATTGATTTTGAATTTCACCAGACCAATTTCATTATTGTAATGTCTCACAGCTCTGGGTGATACATATGAAAAGCTGAAACCAAACACAGTGCCTCCACTCTGGTAGTCCCAGCACTCTGGAACACTAATGCAGGAGAAACTTGCAACTTAGCAAGATCTTTTCTCAAAACAAACAATAAAAATGGGTTGAAGATGTACCTCAGCACCAAGGCCTTTCATTCAGTCCGCAAAAATAAGTAAGTAAATAAGAAAGAAAAGCTAAAACCAAAATTATGAAAGTAATCCTACAGAATGGCATTAAAGCATCAGTTGTTCCACCTGGGACTGAGCCTAGATTCTACAGCCACTCATAAGGGTCTAACATTTTAAGAAAAGTTAACAATCTCTGACTTATGGTAAACGGTTACTCCAGGGATAGATTCACACCTGTAGGTTAAGACATTAGGGAAAAAATGGGTAAGGACCAATATTTACATACTGTTTTATCATTGACGAAGTGCTCCAACCAATTACCTCCAACTACCCAGTAAGCGCTGCTATCCTCACATTTGTGATGAAGAAGTAAAGGCACTGAGAGATTTTGTCATTTGCTACAGACCCTTAAACTAAAAAAAGTAAAACTGAATTCCATGTGGTCCTATATTCAGAAATTCAAATCCCAGCACTCTCTTAATTTTCAATGAGAATCCGGGCAAATTACTAGCTTTCCCATCTCATCCTTCAAATGGACTAGTTTCAGGTCCAGTAACTACATCATACACTTGTTAAGGGGTACACTTTGCTTCTCATTTGTTTGAAGAGTTCGAAATGAGATCTAGAATAACCCTTCAAAGTCCGACATCCCGTGGGTGCAAGACTCTGCTTGTGAAGCTGTTGGGAGCACACAGTGGGCGACGAAGAAACCCGCAAGGATCTGAAGGCTGACCTTGCACACATCCTGGAGGGGACCCCATTTTGGCGACCGCCCCCTGTACATGGGTGGAAAGGTAAACGTGGCTGGAACTCTACTAGCCAAAGTAGTCCTCCTGGACTCCGGAGGATACTCACCGCCTTCATCCTTAGGCCTGACGGAAGTTCCGAGCTAATAAATTCACCTAGGGTAGAGGTAATCCAGAAACCTCCGGGACTGACACACGTGCGGAATCCAACAAACCTCCAGACCCGGAAGCGGCCTCTAGACCAGCCCCTCCTCCTCCGACGGAAGTGGGAGGCGGAACTTCCGCAGGCTTCTCGGGCGCGCGCGCCCTCGCGGAGACTGCCCCGCCCCCTGGAACGCTGACCCCAGCGTGCGCGCGCCTCGGCTCGGGATCCCGGGGCCGGTGGCAGCCGGGCTGTGTTTAGAATGGGGCTCCTTGAGTCTGGTTCTTTGGCTCTGACCAGTTTTTCTTGAAGAAACCATGCTCGTACTCTCTGCATGTGAAGACGACTTTTTACATCACCTCGCAGTGTTCCGTGCCCTTCACTCACGTGGCTTATCGCATTCTGTTAGAGGCTCTGATTTTCTAATCTTTTTCCTTCGTAACATTTTGAGAGCGGAGTGAAGCTTATTCCTTTATGTTTATCGCTCCTTCCTGAAAGGCACTCTGGGTGTGTTTGTGGAATGACAAGTGATTTCTCATCACCTGTTACTCGTGTATGATTTTTGCTGTTTTATTTTGAAATGTATTTTTTTCTTTAACTTCAACCATTATCCGATAAAGAACTATCGGTGAGACTCATCTGGATTTCATCATTTTATAACCATTACCTCTGGATAAATTCTACTTATCTGCTTCTGCCTGCCAAAGTCATTAATTCTTACAGGAAAATTTATGCACTGCAAGAATATGTTTTTCAAATTCTTGTCTTTTCCCAAGACTCTTTTTTCCTGGAATAAATGTAAGGATTCCATGTCAGGGGTGTGTGTGTGTTTTAAGCAAAGGAAAATTCATTGGAGAAAAGGAATGGGGAATGGGAATAGCTCCTGAGAGACAGAGTCCCTAGTGGGTTGCTAGTGTACATGTGTATTTTAAGCATGTGAATTTTTACCCCAGTACTAGGAATTGAACCCAAAGCCTTTGCACTGAGTCACATCCCAACATACACACACACACACACACACACACCTTTTTAAAATTTTTATTTTGAGACAGGGTCCCACTAAGTTACCAAATTACTGTTTGGGCTGTGTTAAGTTTGGGCTGTGCCCCAACTTGCAGTCCTCCTGCCTCAACTTCTCAGACTGCTGGAATTACAAGTGTGTGCTACTAGACCGAGCTAGCATATGACTTGGTCACATGCCTGGAAAAATTGACCTCACAATCCAGAGCAGGTGAAAAAAAGCCAGCACAGTCTCCAGTGTTTCTGAGGTCGTTGATGCTGTTGGTCTTACAAAGACTGAGAAGAAACGTGCCAACTTCTGCAACCCTTCTCAGAGACCAAGAATTCCCTTCTTTCCACCTCCCTTCATTTCCTTCCACATCCTGCCTCTAAAAGAAAGGGCAGAGCCTGTCCCACTGGAGTATTACTTCAGCAAATAAATTGAAAACATCAGCCCGTGTTCTTCTTCTCAAGTGCCTGAATTCTTTCCCAGATCTTTCAACATATCTACATTTACTCCCATCCTTTCAGCTTTCCATCTAGACTTTCCAAGTCATTCCAGTTCAAAACCAACTCGGGCAAGCTTCTTCAGACTTTTTTTTTTTAAAAAAAAAAAAACCAAAACAGAAAAAAGGATAGAAATGATGCAGAATTTCAAAAAAATAGTAAGAAATTAACACTAGTTAATACATTACATATTGTTACCTTAGAAGTAGTTGTTCAGGTTACAAAATCTAGGCATAAAAAATGATTAAACAGTGCTTTGGGCTTTAGCTCAGTTGGTTAAGGTCCCACCCTGGTAAACATGAGGTTGTGAGTTCCATCCCAGGTGCTGGAGAAAAAAAAATGATCAAACAATGACAGCACAAACTGTTCTTTTTGATAAACTAACAGATTAGTGGTGTAGCTATCTATCTTGCATACACGTACATACATACATTTATATATGTATACCTGCATACATATAATCTTTTCCTTCCTTTTCTTCCCTCTATCCCAGTTGTTCTTTGTTTTTGAGCACTTTCTTACCCTTTCATTATTACAATACCTACTGTACATTTTAGATTATTACTCTCAAGTTTTTTAAATTTTTTTACACTAGGAATATGATATTTATAAATGTGAGTTTGATTTATTTCGCTTATGAGTATTGTCTCAAGTTGCCTTCATTTACCTATAAAAGTCTCAAGATTATTCTTTTTATAGCTGAGTAATATTCCACTGTATAAAATACCACATCTTTTAATCCATTCTTTGATTGATGGGCATTTGGATTGTTTCCAAGAGCTAGCTATTACAAATTGTGCTGCTCTAAACGTGGGTGCACATATACTGCAGTGGCATGACATTCTCAATTTTTCTGGGAAGATACTCAGAAACAGAATAGCTGGATTGAATGAGATTTCCAATCCTAGTTTATGATTTCTACTAATTTAATCTTACTGACTTCGTAATTCTATTTTCTCCAGCCTTTTTTCTTCTCCCACTCAATCCACTGATAATCCCAGGTTGTGCTTCCCACCCTCATGGATCCTGCAGAACTTCTCTGGACTCAGGGATATGGGTACAGGGGACTAGCTCAAACTAGTATTGCAAGGATGTATTCAGAGGTCTCTTAAGAACCCATGTAGGCCTGAGGCTGTGATTTAGTGGCAGAATGCTTGTTTAATGTGCACAAGGCCAAGGATTTGATCCCCAGTATATATAGCAATCAAATAAAAACAACATGGGACAGAAAACTCTTAAACTGGGAGTAGTGGCCCACACCTGTAATCCCAGCATTTGGGAAGCAGAGGCAGGAGAATCACTGAGTTCAGGGCCAGCCTGAACTACATAATGAGCCCAAAACCAGCTTGAAATACACACCGAGACCCTTTAAAAAAAAATCTGACTCTGCCCATAACATTTCACTGAAACTGATTTCATTAAGGCTAGATTGTTGAAGTTTTTAAAGTATAGCTAACATTATGATTCTCTTTTCTTAACTTCACTGGATCTGTCTGCTGCATTTTATGCTACTATTTATGTATCTTTTGTCACATTATAATGTTATTTCCTTAACCGTCCCAACATCTTCCTGAGGTTCTTCTTCTACTTGCATTTCTTTGTCTTCATGCCTCTTCAATGTAGGAGATGCTCAGGATTCTACTCTTGACCCACTTTTCTGCTTTTCTTCTTGTTCTATTTCCCTTGTTCTTTTTCCCTTCCAGAATGTTCTCATCAATCTGCCTGTTGAAAAGATGTGCTCATTCCATCCCTTTCCTCCAAGCTACAGTCTTACAGTCAATTGCCTTTTAAACATCTCCATGTGGAAACCAGGAGACTTCAAATCACCATGTGAAAAAGGACCTACTTTTTTCTTTACAGTTCTTCAAAAATTTCCTATTTCATTTAGATATACAGAGCTAGGATCCCAAGACACCAGAGAAAAAGCCAAGGCTTTCATGGTCATTCACCATATTATAGTTCTTCCTCCTTCTCCTTTACCTCCTCTTCTTCTTGTTTTTACCCTCTTTTTCCTCTCCTTTCTTCTCTTCTTCCTCTTTCTTCTCTTCCTCCTCCTCTCCTTGTCTTCATTCTACTTCTTTTATAAACAAACATATTTTAAAACGGCCACTAAATTTGTACAGTACAATATAGATTCTGTTATTCTGGTCCACAAGAGAATTTATGTAGTTTATAACAAGGAACTACTGGAATATTTGCCTCTTTGGAATATCAATATAATGATGAAAGAAGCCCATTCCTTTGTATCCCAAATTAGAAAAGAAAAGTGTCACCATTGTCAATTATCTTGAACATAAAAGGATCAGGCAAGCTGCATGACAGCTCACCCTAGTGGGGCCTTGGAGAAGACACAATAAATAAAAACAAAACAAACAAACAAACAAACAAACAAAAAACTGTTACTATCGCTACAAATCATAGAGAGTAGTAGCCCACAGAGTTGTGCAATATATACCCTCCCTTGGGTGAAAGTGCTTGACCATGTTCAAACCTTCTTTCTGTTTTCCTTTCTAAGATTTGGGAGATGGGAGGAGTCTAGAATCTCTGTTTATATCTTTGGCAAAGTACAGTAGTTAAGGAAAGAAATATTTAACTACAATTTTTTTTTATTTTGAAGTTAGTAAGATACAACAGAACAAGACAGAATAAAGCCAGTTGAGACAATGCAGTGAAATTGGTACAGAACTTCAGGGCAGGACACCAGGATAACAGTAATAGGTACCATAGTATATTGTGTTATCTTCACAATAGTTGTACATTCAATCAGGTATAGTAAAATCAAACCAAAAACAGAACATTAAAAAACCTATCAAAACAGAATATTGAATAGAGCAAAACAATCAGAACAAGCATAACAGTAAAAACAATATTTGACTTTAAAGACAAGATAGAAGAAATCCCCCATATTTGCTATGTTGCATACAGTCATCCTCCCAAGAGATGCTCAGACCTCTGGCTCCCAGTTGCTAACTGCGGGGATGGGGGGGTAGGGATAGGCTCATAGCTGCTTACTAGGGAGGTGAGCGAGTTGCTTTCTTGCTCAACACCCTAAGTTCCAACATGGCTGGATTTTGGAAAACACTGACTGGTTCTCTTCCCAGTCACCCGCAGCTTGCTCGAGCCATGGCTTCTTCCCAGCAAAGTGGGCCTTCACTATGATTTAAAGTTACCTTGAAGGGCTGGGGATCTAGCTCAGTGGCACAATGCCTTTGTGGCAAAGCATAAGGTCATGAGTTTGATTCCCAGAACAAAAAAAAAGAAAAAAAAAACAGAATTAAAGTTACCTTGAGCTCCAAAGCACAGGACTTTCATAAAAAATAATTCCAAGGTGTCAATCTTATAGAATTCTAAATCTTTCACCTACTGATTTATAAAAAGAAGCTGCTTATTAATTTGGAGCTTGTTATCAGGGATCTAGAACTTAGTTCCATGGTTACCGATGAACTCAATAGAAATCAAAAACTATTAAAAGGTAGTGATGATTCCATTTGTGAAATCGCATAATGTGAGTTCTTTATGATCATGCCACTGTATCACTTGAGACTATATTCAAAGAAATGTAGAGATGTGGACAACATATTTGAATCTGCTTATCTGATTGGAGTTGGATTTCATTCTAATATATGTTTCTATGTGATTTTGCCTTTAGTTTTCTTTCAAATGACTGATTACCACATAGAAACTTAGAGCCCAGAATAGGCTCAAAGTAGAGGTTTTATTTCCCTTATGAAAAATTATTAAATAGTATGATATTATTAATATAAGTCTCCAAAATTCCAACATCAAGAACTTGACAAGATATATGTCATGGCCTGTACCTTTAACAATATTAAAATATAGCTGAGAAAATTATATAGTTGAGAAAGATAGTTATGCATAACCAAATAGAGAATGCTAGAAGATATTTATAGTTACTAGAGAAAATGATAGAATAATGTATACTTAAAATGAAATTGAAGAAAAGACTAAGTTCAGATACACAGAGTAACATATTCAGAGCAAGGTCACACAAGAAATGCACATAATGCCTATTTTGGTCCACTAAGAGATTAAGTTGCTTAACACAAGTAAGTAGGCTAACTGGTGCACATAGTGTACTCTCCCTTTCCACACACACATGAGCGTGCAACAATCCATGAATTTCAAGCCAGCTTTGCATTTTACTTCCCTTTGGCATGAGCAAGAGAGGCAAGAACTAACAAACTTACTCCTAGATGAGGTCAATGCCCAGGGAGAGAAGGGAGCAACCAGACCCTACAGTTATTAAGTCCAACAGTCCACTAGGAACCACATCTTGTGACCTAAATCCAGCTGAGACCAGTTGTTTCCCATCTACCAAAGGGAGCAAGGATTCACTATGGCCTGGATGATAACCACTGTATGAGGAGAATGGAGAGATGGGCCTCTGATGCAGGGAAAGCGCCTCAAAAACTCATAGTCCCTAAAGCTGGTTGGAGAAAATCATGTCTGGCTGGATCCTAACACTGCGGGTCTTGAGACACAAACCACTCAATGAAAAACAGAAATTTTCTTCTTTGACTCAATCTTTTTTAGAATTTTCTATTTTTTTTTTACTAGTTTTATTTTTCCTTTATCAAGTTTTTTGGGAAAATTAAGAGGGTTTTTTTTTTTTGCCTTTTTTCCTCCCTTACTTTCTTTTCTCTCTTTTTCTCTTTTCTGCTTTCAATTTTTTCCTCTTCTGTTTTATCTTTCATTTCCTATATTTTGCTCTGTCTTTTTTCTTGTTCATTCTTTCCTGTGACTGCTCTCTAACACTTAATTTCTTTTTATTCCTCAATAAGATCCCCTCTTCTTCTCACATCTTTTTGATTAGTTTTTTTATTCTGATTCTCCACCCTCTCTACTTTCAATAATATAACTACTAAGCTATATGAATCACTAAATAGCAAGTTAAATTTATGCTGTTGCTATTGAATGCTGTTCTGTTAGTAGAGTTAAAGTTCTTAGAAAATATTTAATATAGATCAATATTTTGTTTGTCTTAATGTCCATACTGTAATTATAGATCTCTTTTCTATGTGTTTGTTACTGGTCCTTAGGATTTGTCAAATTGTTTGTAGTTGATGCTATTACTTATGCTTATCTTCTTCCTGTATCCAAGACGACACAGCTATTGCTATTAATCAGTTTTCGTGCAATACCAGTATCTGGGTATTCTTGGAGTTATTAACAATAGTGTGGCTCATTTTAGGAGAACTGGATACTGGGTTAAAAACATTGCCACCTCCCATCTCAGGTAAATGAAGGCAGTTGGATCCTGAGACAGAGGCAAAGGTTAACAGTTAGCCACACCTAGAGGATGCTTCCGAAAAGTAGGCATTAACTAAAGAAGGGTTCCATACTAAAAACAAAGCTTTCCATTACTGTCAGTCTGCAAGCCTTGATACACATAGGGGGTGGGAGGGAAAGAGAGAGAGACTGAAACTGAGACAGAGACACCGACAGAGACAGAGAGATGAAAAGACAACAACATGCCTCAAAAAACTTCAATTCCACCCAAGATGATCCATGGGGCATCAAAAAAAAAAAAAAAAAGGAAAACAAGACCTACACACCTGAATTATGTGAAATGATATATATCAAAGGAAGTAACAAAAAAGATTAATAAGGCTTTTGGCAAGTTTACAGAAGTTATAAGTAAACAGATATTGGGACAAATAAAACAGCAAGTCTACAGAAACACTAATAAAAAGCTGATAGAACTAAACAAAACAATGCAAACCATGACTTACAAGTATAGAAAAGAGAGTACATAAAAAGGCTCCAAATAGAAATACAAGTGATTAAAAATTCTTTCAAAGCTATGGGCTGCTGAAGTAACCAACATAAGGACAAAGCATCAGAACTAGAAGACAAGGCTGTTGCTAGTGACCAATTAATAAGAAATACCTAAAAACAACAAGAGAATATGAAAAATGGGTCAAACAGCTCATAGATAAAACAAAAAGGACTAATCTAAGATTAATTGAAATTAGTGAAAAATCAAAAGGCAGCCTAAGTGGTACCCCTCAAAAAAAAACCTGTTTACTGAATAATAGCAGAAAAATTTCCAAATAAAGAAAAAGAATAACATACACATAAATGAGGTATACAGAACCCCAAATAGCCACAATCAGAGAAGAACTTCTACACAACACATCACTGTCAAAATCCCAGAAGTTCAACTCAAAAATATAATCCATTTTTTTTGTGCTGAGAATTGAACTCATGATCTTGCACTTGCCAGGCAGTTGCTGTGCCACTGAGCTATATCCCTGGCCCAAGAATATAATCTTAGAAGCTGTTACAGAAAAGGGAAGAATCACTTATAAAGGTAAACCCATTCAAATTATACCAGACTTCTCAACACAAACCTCAAAGGCCAGGAGAGCTTGGAATAAAGTGTTTTGACCTCTAAAATAAAAGTTTCCAACACAGGTCTATATATCCTACAAATCTATCTTTTAAGACTAATGGATAAATAATATATTTTCATGATAAAGGACACTTAAAGAAATTTATGACCACCATACCAGCACGCCAAAAAGTACTCAAGGATATCCTACAGTGATGGTGAACCTTTTAGAGCTTTCAAAGATATAAACAGCTCTCTATGGCATGCATACCAGAGGTTCACCACCACTGCCCTAGAAGGAGACAGTGAAGTTAACAATGGCAAAAGGTCTAATAGAATTAATACACAAGTTAGGTGAGCAGTTAAGTAGAAGGGAAAGATAGAGACTCAACAACAGGAAAAAAAGGCAAGGAAAGGAATAAGACAATACCTATAAGTAATAACTCTCAATGGGAATGGACTTGAATCCCCAGTCAAAAGACACAGACTGGAAGAATGAATCAAAATATAAAATCCAACTGTATGTCCCATACATGAAAAACATTTAATCCCCAAGATTATTGTAAGTTTTGAGGCCAGCATAGGCTATAAAGTGAGTTCAAGACCACCATGAACAATGTAGCAAGAGCTTGTTTCAAAAAAAAAAAAAAAGCAAAGGAATCTATATTCCATGCAATGGGAATACAGCAAAAAGAAGACATAGCTATCTTATATTCAGGCAAAGTGGACTGCAGCCAAACTGATCAAAAAAAGGCAAGTGAGCTTCACTGCACCTTAATTAAGCAGATAATCCAAAAGAGAAAGACACATGTGCACTGAACAACGGTGCACCCAACTTCATAAAAGAAGTAGTACTGGACATTAAAGATCAGATAAACATAAACACAATTACAGTTGGGACCTCAATAACCCACTATCGAAAATAGGTCAACTAGTCAAAATAATCAACAAAAGAATATCAGAATTAAATAAAACTTTTGAAAAAATGGACTTAATAGAGCATTCCACCCTGTAACAAAAGAATACATGCATAACTTTCTCTCATATACTAACCAATAAAGCAAATTTAAGAGAACATAAAAGAATTGAAATTAAGCCATGCATATTATCAGATCACATTGCAATGAAACTAGAAATCAACAAAAAAGAAAGTACAGAAATTATGTAAATGTGCAGAAACTATGAGTTACCTTTAAATATGAATTACTGAAGAAATAAAGAAAGAAATAAACATCTCTAAAACTAAATGATAATGCCAGTACAACATATAGAACTTATGGGACACAATGAAAACAATGCTAAGAGGGCTGTTTATAGCTATAAATATCCATACCACAAAAACAGGGTGAACCCAAATGAACAATTTAGTGATACTCCTCAAGGTCCTAGAGAAACGAGAATAATAAAAACCCAAAGCTAGTACAAGGAAGGAAATTATAAAGATCAGAGAAGAAATCAATGAAACTGAGACCAAAAACACAAAGAACAAAAAATACAAACAATCCATGAATCAAAGTTTGGTTCTTCAAGAGAATAAAAAAAAAAGGAAAAGCCCTTAGCCAATCTAACTGAGAGAAGGCTTGGCAGGGACACAGACACAGAGACAAAGATAGAGAACCCAAATTAATATAATTATAAATGAAAAAGGTGAAATCACAACAGCTACTGCAGCAATTTTAAAAAGATGATTAACAACTACTACACAAAAGTGTATGTTGATAAATTGGAAAATTCAGAAGAAATGGTACATCTCGAGGTACATACTATTCACCAAAACAGACCAAGATTTTAAAATCCTGAATAACTTAATAATAAGCAATGAAATTTAAGCAGTAATTTTTTAAAAATTACCAACTAAATGAAAGCACACATTTTGGTGAATTCATTGCTGAATTCTAAAAACTTCAGGGAAGATCTAATACCAATATTTCTCAAGTTATTTAGTGAAACTTAAAAACAATAAGTACTCCCAAAGTCATTTTTGGAAGCTACCATTACCCTGATTCCAAAACCACACAAGGACAAAACCAAAAAGGAAAAGTATAGACCAATCGCTCTAATAAATATAAATACAAACACCCTCAACAAGATACTGGCAAACAGAATGCAACAAATCATCAAAAAAGATCACCTGCCACAACCATATAGGCTCATCTCAAAGGGATGCAAAGACGATTCGGTGACAGGGATATAGCTCTGCAGCCCAGCTGCTGCCTGGCAAGCACAAGGTCCTGAGTTTGATTCCCGGTACCAAGACAAGACAAAACAAACAAACAAACAAACATACAGATGGTTCAATACTCAATCAATAATGCAATACACTGCAGTGGGTTCATTAACAATATAGGAATCCAAGTAGCCAAATTGATAAATTTGGAATTTAATTAGCTGGGCTCAGCGACCACTCATGTGGACCCATTTCAGAGTCTCACCAAGTGGCCCTGAACTGGAAAGTTACAAAGCTTTTAAAACATAGAACCACAAAAAGACATACTGTTGGAAAAATTTAACTAGAATCTTATATTAATTTTTAGTTGACAACTGTATCCTGCTTTTTTGTAGAGCAGGTTAATTTTTCTCCTGTGGGTACAGCTCATTCTGCTTTACACATGGGATTGTACTCTGAGTAATTTTCCATTCTCCTGAGTCAAATACAGGACAGCACTTAAATGCAGGGCTCAAGATGGTGTCAGTTATGCCAAACTATGACATACACTACATAAACAGAAGCAAGGACCAAAAATCACACAATTATTTCAATAGATGCAGAAAAAGCCTTTGACATCCACTCATGATGAAAACACTAGAGAAATTTATAAAAGGACTTTGTCTCAGTCTTATAATGCCCATGTGTGATGCCACCATCATGTTAAATGAGGAAAAAACAGAAAGCTTTCCCTCTAAAATCGGAACAAAGAGGTCCACCATCATTACTCCTGTTCTATATAGTACAGTAAAACCACAGTCAGTGAGCCTAATTCATTGGAAAACATGCTTGTAATCCAAAGCATTTGTATATCAAGGCAAATTTTCCTATAAGAAATAATGAACTCTCAGACAATTCATTCAACGACCCAAAAAACTCATATAAAATGATTATAATACTGTAATATAACACAAAATAATGAAGAAGTGCAAAACATAAAGAAAAACAAACAAATTAACCTGCATTTATCTTTGAGACCCTTCATGTCTTGTATGAGGGAGATTAGAGGAGGATTACTGCATAAATTGATTTTCACTATCACTAATGGAATCACTGCTACTTATTGGTTCAATGGAATCTTTTTCTTTTCATGCAACTTTCATGAGGAATCTATCCAATAACATTGATTTTTGCCTCCTTTTGAGGATTTCACAGAAATGTGACATTGGATTGTTAAACAGAATCATCACTCACACTGCCTTATTTGGGTGGTGCTTTTCTACAAAATTTTGCACTGTTTCCCCCATTTTACACATTTCCTTAATCTTGTTTGAAGGGAGGAATTTCTTCACCTTTTTCTCCTCATCCTGCGCAGATCAGACCTCCTGCATAACTTACTATGTTGGGACATGATCACGTACAATCCCTCAGTGAGAGAGAGACAGTAGAACCTCTAGGTTGCTTGTGATCATGAGATATCTGGCATCAAGTTCTACTCATATCTCAAACCATTACTCATTTATCAAATCAAAATCTATTAGATATGTTTGCTTGTCTTATAGAACACTCACAGAACAAGTTGCTCACAATCCAGGGTTTTATTGTACTTGAGACTTTGGCAAGAACAATTAGGGAAGAAAAGAGAAATAAAAATGATATGTATAGGAAAGAAATAAGTCAAATTATTATTATTTGCAGGTAACATGATCCTCTACATAGAAGATCCTCAAAACTCCACCAAAAGACTCCTGAAATTAATAACCAAAGTCAGTAATATAACAAGATACAAAATTAACACACAAAAATTAAAACTAACGATGAACCAAACAAGAAAGAATTACAGAAAAAATACCATTCACAATAACTCCAAGAAACATTAAATACATAGGAATTAACCTAACTAAGGAAGTAAAAAATATCTACATCAAAAACTACAGTACTCTAAGAATTAAAGAGAATATAAGATTGTAGAAAGTGTTGTGATTTGTTTAAATGTCCCCCCAAAGCCTCATGCAGTCATGAAGAAGGCTGAGTCTAGCATTTCTGATTGTTTTGCCGTCTAGTGCTGGGACTGGTGGTGTGAGTGCTGGCATACAATATAAGGGAGGGAAGGGGGCATGCTTGGCTCTTTTTTTGCCACATGTGGCAGTCATGAACAGCTGGCCCTCAGCCATGTAACCCTGCTTGGAGCCAGCTGAGTATGGACTGAAAACTCCAAAGAACTATAAGCTAAATAAATCTTTCCTTCCATAATTTTGGGCATCAGGTATCTTATCTCAACAATAAGGAAAAGTAACCAAGACAGAAAGATATTTCTTATTCCTAGATAGTCAGTACAAATCGAGTCAAATTGGTCATACTTTCTAAACTGATATATAGACTTAATGCAATCCTAGCGAAAATACAGCATTCTTCATAGAACTGGGGAAAACAATCTTAAAATTCACATCAAACCAGAAGAGGGTCAGGCATGGTGGTACATGCCTGTAATCCCAGAACTTGGGAGGCTGAGGCAGAAGGATTGCTGTGAGTTTGAGGACAGCCTGGGCTATATAGTAAAGCAGGTATCATCAAAATCTCAGACTTGAAGTTATATTACAAAGCTACAGTGATTAAAGAAGACAGTATGGTACCAGCACAAGAACAGATATAGATTAATGGAACAGAATAGAGGGTACAAAAGTAGCCTCAAGCACATTTAACTATTTGATGTTTCACAAAGGGGCCGAAAACATACTCTGAAGGAGAGATAGCACTTTTAGTAAAAGGTGTTGGGTAAACTGGCTAACCACATGCAGAAGATTGAAGCTAGGCCCATATCTCTCACCACGTACTAAATGAAAATCAAAAGAAATCAAAGGTATAAATATTAAAACAGAAACAATTAATCTGCTGAAAGATAAAATAGGTAAAACTCTTAAAGTCACAAGCATAGGCAAGGTCTTTCTGAACAGAATATTGGTTGACAGGAAATAATACCAAGAGTCTTTGAAGGGGATCACATTAAATTAAAAGTTTCTGCACAGCAAAAGAAACAACCAATAGAGAGGAAAGGCAAATTAAAGAATCAGAAAACAATTTTGCCAGCTATTCTTCATAGGAATAATATGTACAATGCATAAAGCATTAAAAATTAGACCTTCCACCTAAAAAAAGACCTAATCAAAAAATGGGCAAGTGAAAGGAATAGACACTTCACAGAAGTACAAAGACCAATAAACACATGAAGGAATGCTCGATATCTCTGGCCATTAGAGAAAAGCAAATTAAAACAACACTCAACTCTTATCTTACCCTAGACTAAATGGCCATCATAAAGAAGTCGAATCATAGCAAATGCTGTCAAGGCTACATAGTAAAAGGAGCCCTTCTGCATTGTTGTTGGGAATATAAACTAGTACGACTGCTAGAGAGATTCTTCAAAAAACTAAAACTTGAAATTCCATTCCCCTCCAGGTATTTTCTTGAAAGGGTTCAAGACATCATACAACACACAGTGATGCATGCATACTCATTCTATAGCAGCACAGTCCAGAATAACTAAATCTTGGACACAGCCTATATACTCAAAAACAGTTGAATGGAAAAAGAAAATGTGGTTTATACATACAACAGAGAATTACTCAACCATAAAGAAAAACAAATTTGAGTTGTTTGTAGGAAAATGGATGCACCTTAAGACCATAATGTTAAATAAAATAAATCAGACATATCAGTTTAAATATCACATGGTTTCTCTCATATGAGAAACCCAAAATATAAAGAATAAAATAAAAGATAATAGAAAGTATGGAGATAGATATTTCTGAAATGAGAAGATTATTAAGAGCTGGAAGGAGGGAGTAGGGAAAGGAGAAAAATGGGATGAAAAAAGGAATTAAAATGTGTTATGCATAGGACCCACACAACGAATTTAAGCATGTATTGCAAATGTCTACTAATAAAAATACAAAGAAATTAAATTAAAATAGCTAGTAATAATTATGTTTAATTATTAAGTTAAATTAATTAACAAAAACTTCACAAATAATAAAAATGAGGTAACAAATGTTATTGGTATCTCATCTATACTCTCTTGGTATGTCCATTCTATACTTGCCAAAATATTCTTTGTCAACACTTGCAAATTAAATACTGTTTTCTGGACACCTGCATAACTGAGCACAAGTGCCAACGTTTCTACTACTGGGAGCAGCTTTCAACCAACAACAAATAGATATTGAAGAATACATATACCAATTGTGGTAGGCTGAAAAAATATCTTCCAAAGATACAGAGTCTTGGAAACCTATTTATGAATATTTCCATACATGGGCAAAAGTGTTATTAAGGTAAGAATCTTGAAATAGATTATCTTGGGGAGCAATCACATGTGTCCATATGAGATAGAATGTATCTCTTATAAATGCAATCACATGCATCCTTGTGAGAGACTGGCAAGCAAAAGCAGGCAGTGTGACCACAGAGATACAGACTGATCTGCACCAGTGAAGGATGTCAGCAGCCACCAGGAAGGCAAGGAAATAAGGAACAAATTCTCCCCTAGAGAGGCTCAGTGATAAGTATTTCAGACTTCTAGCCTCTAAAACCATGAGAGAATAAATTTCTGTTGTTTTATGCTACCACATTTGTGGTAATTTGTTACAGAAGCCATGAAAAAACTAGTATGTCAATATTTATATCAATAATTATACAAATGTTGTTACTCCTCAGACAAAGGACAAGTCTGAGATATCTTCTACATTATCTCCCAAGGTTCACAAAAGCATGGAGCCCCACCTACTGAGACAACATACTCATTATCACACTGTATCGGTTACCTCTTCTTCCCAGTCTCACTTCTCTATTCTATTTTCAGTGATTCCTGCACGCACCTTCAGAGTAAACCACTTTCACTCAAATTCTTGTATATTATTTTCATAGGGCTGCCATTACAAGAATACAAGTTTGGATGGTTTAAAACAACAGAAGTCTTTTCTGTCACAATCTGGAGACTAGAAGTTTGATTTATTTATTTATTTTTTTGGCCAGTAGTTTGAAACCATAGTGTTGTAGTTCCTTTTTTGGGTTCTAAGAGAAAATCTGTTCCTTGACTCTGACTTTGCTTCTTGTGCAATCCTTAGCAGCTTTCTTTGTGTGCCATAGATGTGTTACTCTAGTCTCTGCCTTCGTCTTTACATAGCACTCTCCCTATGTGGCTGTCTTATATGGACAGTAGTGATGCTGGATTAAGGGTCCACCACAGTAAAGTCATCTTAACTTGAAATATATCTGCAAAGACCTTATTTCCAAATAAACTTGCATTCAGAGGTAACCAGGTTCAGGATTTAAAAGTATATAGGGCCCGGGGATTTAGCTCAGTGACATAAGCTTTGCAAGCATGCGGTCGTGAGGTTGATCCCTGGTACCAAAAAAGAAAAAAAAAAAGTACAATAGTCCCCCTGTAGGTGATATGTTCCAAGACCTGAATCCAGGCATAACACTGATATATTTTTTTCTATGCAGATATACTTATAAGTTAATTCATAAATTAGACCAGCTAAAATCAGCAATAATTAACCATTCCACAGAAAAACTATAACACTACACCATAATAAAACTTATAAAACTGTTGTCTCTAAACTGGGGAAAAGAAACTTTGTGGATTAGGGAAGACTACTATATCTTTTTTGGGGGTTACAATTCAACAAATAACATTTTGACTTGGTCTAAGTGAAGCTAAACTGGAGCTCCAGTCTTATAGGTACCACTTACTTAAGCATTTTTATGTTTTCAATCTACTTTATCCTTAATAATATCATGAGATAAATTTTTTTAACTTCAGTTAATTTTATTTAGTTAAGAATCAGAATGTAAAAAAAAAAAGAATCAGAGGATTAGGTATAATGTAACCAATTCAGTGTGTACACTATGTGGGAAATGTAACAAGATGCCAGTCTCACTAGTGGGAGTAGTTTTTTAGCAAAAAGCATCAAATATCTAAAGCTGTCTCCCTAATCTGCAATATTATAGATCGGGGTGGGGGGAACTAAAGAGGGGTTTTCCTAGGGTTGCGATTTGTATTCTTTCCATTTAAGATTTTTGCTGAGAAATTAAATTGCCACAATCTGGAGACTTTGTTTACTTATGTTGGCTACTCAGAGTCATTCTTTGTTTATTCATTGCCTTTCAAAATCCCTGGAGAAGAAAGTAGAGTCTATGCACAAAGTTGTGTACAGTTTCTGGTAGTTTCTCTGGGGCAAAAGTTACTCACCCTTCTCTCTGTACCAGACTCTGCTGGGAGCTCTCTATGAAAGAATGTTCTATAAAACAAAGGTGTATTGTCTCTAGGCCTCTATTCTGAAGCTGCTGGGAAGTAGAGCTGAGCAGTGAAGAGACGATAGAATGACAGTAACATCTAAGGTATCATTTGTATCATCCTCACACTTCTCCACAATGTCATTCCTGCTTATTCTAAGGGATTCTCTTTTCTGGTTAACACCAAAGTCCAAATCCTTCCTCTGGTTATAAGTTTTAGAAATACTTCTATTTATGGGCTTCTCTGCATAGGTTCCCAATACCTTATCTTCCCAAGCTGATGCTGCTGTTCCCAAGCTGATGCTGCTGATTATATTTAAAATCCACTTGGGCAAATAAATGGATACATAACTCAAGAATGTGGATATCTATGAGACTGATGAAAGATCTGAATGGTTCAAAATATTTCTCTTACAATGTCACACCAGAAAGAAGATAATAATTTGCCCCTAAGAAATCTCTGTCTTGAATTCAGTGAGGTTGAGACTTTTCAGTGTACTATTAAGGACTTTTTAGCAACTAGTTTTAGCACATGTGCTGCCAAAGCAAGCATCTTTTTAGTACCCAGAATAAAAGAGATTTGGTAGTATTTGGAAGTGGCAATAAAGAGATGGAGATGGAGGAAGTGGAAGTGAAAGAGCATGAAACAACAGGCTTTAAAACTGACATAATTATGTTGTACGTCAGTTCCAGTAAGTGAATGATTTACCTATTGTTGCTTAACAAATTACTCTAAAACTTAGCAATTTAAAACAACAATAAACACTTGTTACACAGCTTTTGTGATCTAGATTTTAGGAGTGGTTTGGCTGGTTTGTTCTAGATATCATTAAGGCTGCAGCTACCTGCAGACTTTACAAAGGCTCAAAGATTAACTTCTAAGATGATGTACCCTTATGGTTATAGCAAAACTTCAGTTTCCTGCTGTGCATGTTTCTCCATTTAACTATATGACAAAGTGGATAGTGTCCCCTAGAGAATGTTATCCAAGAATGACCAGCGGGAAAGTTTGACAAAGATCTTATGCTTCTGCCAGTCTATTTGCTACAAGACAGACAGCCACTTAGACCACATTCTTTAGGGAAATTAAAAGAGTAGTGTAAAAAAACTGCAGACATTGAGCCAGGGGTGTTGCTCAGTGATAGAGCACTTGCCTGTCAAGGGGAAGATCCTGGGTTCAATCTCTAGCACTAAAAACAAGGATATATTTTAAACCACTGGAGTCAGGATCAATAATTATTATACTGAGCATTTTTACTGAGACTTTGGTAAGCACTGGAATTCAAACATAATGTTTTTTTTTTCTTACCACTAAAGAGATAGTGGAGCATTTTAATGTAGGTAAACAAGAGCCAATTTTAGAAAACATGACATTATAGGTCTGAGGTAGGTTTAAACTAAAGGCATACCGAGGCAAGCTTTAGCTTGACAAAATTGGGGTGAGAGATTAGGGTGTGGCAAACCAGCTGTGCAAGTGGGCACAACCTGCCAATCATGGCCAGGACATACGCTCAGCACAGCTCTCAGCCCTGCATCGGGTACCAATCAGATTCCTAGCTTCTACTTTATTAGCACAAGATCAAGTAGGTTTTTGACAGGAAGGACTAGATCTGATGTTAGAATGGGGATATAAAAGACAGCAGCCATTATAATATTGGTTTTTTCAGGGTTTTTTTGGTACCTGGGATTAAACTCACAACCTTGCACTTGCCAAGCAGGCACTTATGCTGCTTAGCTAAATCCCCAGCAATACAGTATAACACAGCGAATAAAATAAGAATTTATTAGTCCCCCCTAATTTAAATAAATGAATAGGTAAATAAGTAAGTAAGTGGAGGAAAATGAAAAGTTTTTCCATACTACAGAATTTCAAATAAATGTAGAAAGAATATGAAGGCAGACACCATTTGGTGAACATCATATTAATAAAAGTTTCATGCACAAAAACATGAGAAACAGATACAGTGTGTTTACCTAAAAGTGCCTCCTCCTGCACACATATTTTATTATTTTTTTCTGCATACATTTTAGAACAACATGCCATATGTATATTAGTCAATTTAAAAAATAAACACAAGAATCTTTTCACAAAATTCCTAAAAAGGAAATAATAGTAATTTTACAGTGCCAAAACTTGGCAGATGCCCTCTTCACTAATTTATCAAAGTTAATATCCTCATTATTGAGATAAATCAACATTATATGCCTCGATATGAGGCATGGGGAATGATTCAACCTTACTTCTATGATACTCTTACTAAAAATACATACCCTAAATTGATTTACTTCTTAAAATTTTTTAAATTAAATTTCCTTTTTAAAATGATACATAAAAACATGAACATTGCATAAACATTATTTCAGGTTATTTGAAACCTGAATTTAATTATAAGGAATTATTAGACAAAACAAATTCAGAGAGCTCTTACAAAATAACTGGCCAACCCTCAAGTGTCAAATTTGGTGGGATGTATGGGCACACACTTGTTTTCTCAGCACCAAGGAGGCTGAGGCAGGAAAATTGCTATGAATTTAAGGTCAGCCTGAACCATATAGTGAGACTGTCATGAAAAAAAAGGTGTCAAAGTTTTATGGTATCAACTAGGTGAGGAATGTATATCCTTCAGTGTTACGTGTATATAGGGACTAGTTCAGATTAAAATGTAAAGTTCCTTTTTCAAAAATGACTAAGAATTTCAATATGGAAGCACCAGAGCATGAAGTGAAATGTGTAGAGCCCTATGTAACTGCATAGGAGCATGAAACTAAGTGTGAGGATGAAGTTGGCCTGAGAAACTGCCCTACCATGGAGAGGTAGAAGGAGACATGATAACCAAATGGATTGTTTGATCCTGTACCAGATCAGGACATTAGTGGAATAAAATAAAACACTTGAATAAGTTCTGTAGAAGAGGTAATAGCATCATATCATTGTTGATTTCTTGACTTTGATCATTGTGTTATAGTTATGTTAGACGTTAAGATCTAGTGACTCTGATATCAGCGTGTCCTGAGACCTGCGATGAGCCATGTTGGACCTTGGGGCACTGGGAAAACAGGAAGCTGCCAGCAAGCTGCTCTGGTAAGTGGCTGTGGCCTGGCAAGCCTGGCCACCCCAGGGCGAGAACCATATCAGCCTGAGATCCGCCATGTTGGACCTTGGGGCGCTGGGAAAACAGGCCAGCCAGTTCACCCCTCTGGTGGGTGGCTGTGAGCCTACCAGGGTGCGGGCTAAGAATCAAACACCTATCCCCACCCACCCCCAGCAAGTGAGAGGCAGAGATCTGAGCATGTCTTGTGAATTTGACTATAGGCAATATAGCAAATAAGGGGGATTTTCTTCTGCCATCTCTTTGAGGGCAAATATTTTTATCTCTGTTTTGTTCTGTTCTGATCAATGGTATTGCTCTATTCAATATTGTTTTTATATTTTCAGTATTTCCTTTGATATTGCTCTACCTGATTGAAGGAACAACTATTGTGAAGAAAACCAGATATACTATTGTACCTATTGCTGTTATCCCGGTAACCTGCTGTGAGGTTCTGTACCAATTTCACTGCACTGCCTCAGTTGGCTATGTCCTGTCTTGTTCTGCTGTATTTTACTACCTTCAAAATAAAATAAATAATAAAATAAAAAATAATAATAAATAAGAAAAAAAAAGTAAAAACAACAACAAAACAGATCAGTAAGGTACTGAGCAACCTGAAACATGATATAACTAAACAGATAATGGACTTTAAAGCAAAGCAAAAGGAGGAAAAGCAAGTGCTCTAAAGGATATAACTGCATGTATATTTAAGGGTGTAGGATTGATAATTATGTTGCTAAGTTTTTGTCTGATCAGAGAACAGAACTGTCAGCAGCCTTACTGTTTGAATGTGCACTTTGTATGCTTTAATTTTTGTAACTTAAACAACTACATCCAAGAAGACAATATGTACTGTATCAACTAGTGATTTCTTACTATTCATTTTTTTGAAATTCTGTATTGTTTCTACCCTTTTTTTCTGTTTTGCTTTATTTTTCCCCTCTTTAAATAAAATTTAAAAAAGATCTAGTGACTCTGAATGAAAAAATTTTTTAAATATTTTGTATATTTTTGCAAATTTCCAATTAACATTTGCATTTGCAATTAACATTTGCATTTAAGCAATTTAAAGAGTTAACATTTAATCAATTTTAAAATATTAATCATATAAAAATCTTTAAAAATCCACCATTCTCTTTTCACATCTACCCTTTTTCAATGTTTATGAAGTTAGATATAGTTTTACATCTCAGTGTGATTATGGCATACAATTGCTTTTCTTTCTTTCTTTCTTTCTTTCTTTCTCTCTCTCTCTCTCTCTCTCTCTCTCTCTCTCTCTCTCAGTACTGGAGATTGAACCTAGCAAATGCTGAGCTACATCCTTAGTTCTATTTTCATTTTTTTTTTTTGAGATGGGGTCTTGCTAAGTTACCCAAACTGGTCTCAAACTTGTGGTCCCCTTGTCTCAGCTTCCCAAGTACATGGGATCACAAGTATGTGCTACCATTCCCAGCTTCAACTCTTTATTATTATTTTGTAAAACTTCCCCTATTTTTCTGTTATCTTAATTGTTTTCATGTTTCATTGATACACTTAGCTTTGTTTTTACTTCTCATATTACCAAGTAGGTAATTTCTAATTGTTGGAACTGAAACATTTTGCTATAATTATCTTTGTTCATCTTTTCTTTCATTCTTTTATTTCCTCATGACAAACTCCCAGGACTGGGCATTGCAGTGCCTTTTGATATGTAGTATCACTTTACCTACTAAATGATCAATGTGCATTTTTAAAGCATTTCCCTGTTATGATTTGTGGCTTGTTCCATTGTGGTTTACAGCAGCTGCTTTGTGATCATACTATCATTCATTTCCCACACATATTTCACACTGCTGAGTTAATCTGCAATATGCATCTTTTCAACATTTGTTATCTAATTATAATCCACAACCTTAGTCCTACTCACTGTCTTTGACCAGTTAGGGTCTTACCAGGCATGTATGGAATGTAAACTACTTATGGAAGTTGAAGAAGGTTTCAGTAGCAAACAAAATTGCATCTTTACAGATTATACATTCTCACTAGTTTACAAAACTTTCTTTGAATCTTTATTCCTTCCAGGCTGACAGTTTCCAAAGGGATAAGTCACTATGTTTTTGTTTAATCTGTTCATGGTCAAAAACTCATAGCTTTCAGATCACTATAGGCTAAGGACAACCTATGATTCTTTTAGATTTCACTAGTACATACAGATAGAAAATAGTTTTAGGTTAAGCATTTGCTCATTCAGAGATGATACAAATTATATATATCTGAGAGTAAAAATAGGAATCAACATAAGGCAGCTTCTGAATCACAGTTAATGAGGATTATAAGTGCTTAAGGAGTCGAGTTTGGAATTTCCTGAGTAGTAAAGACATATTTTGGTACTATCAATATCACAGTTTTACTTATCCATCTAGTCATATGTTCTTTTAATTTGTGTTTATTGAACAATTATCATGTGTCTGGCATTGTTAGATACTATTGCTAAGAAGATATGACAGAAAAGAAGAAGGTTACTGTGGAAGCAATAAGGTAAGGGCAAGTGGTGGCAGGCTTCTCTGGGAAGGTGACATCAAAACTGAGTCCTGAAGAAAGAGCCAGACTGTCAGGTGGAGGCAATTTCTTCAGACAAGGGTAACAAATCTACATGAAGATATAGGATGAGGGGGCTCAGCTCGGAATTCTAGAGACAGAAATGACAATCTGTCTGACATTCTGAGTGAGGAAAAGTGAAATGTGACATGAGACTCAGAGGTGAACAAAACTTAGTATAACAAGATGAAGATCTTCACACTGTACGTCTTGCATATAGAAGAAACTTGCTGAAGGAGAATTGTAGTAGATAGAAGGAAAAGAAGACCAGTATGACTGGTTTGGAGAGTGTGGGAGAGAAGTGGAGGGCAGGCTGGTAAAACAGACCAAAAATGGTGTTAGTCATGAAGAAGACTTTGTCTCTAGTCTAAGAGAATAAAAACTGCTACATTTAAAGAAACTCCCAGAAGAGTACTTAGAATAAACAGCTAAAAATATAGAAAAAAACGCCCAAAACAAAAGAACAATGGAAAAAATGTTTCTAAAATATAGCTAGCTAGTGATCAATAGCTACGCAGATAGAAGATAGATTAATATGATGATTACTGAAAAAAGCAGAGTTTTTATTTCCAGAGATATTGGCTTAAAACAGCAAGACCAGTGAGAGGTCAAGCATGTCCTACAAAAAAGACATGATAGCAAAAACAATGTGCTGAGAATGTAAGCAACATGTATGTATGGAATATGCTGTTGTCATGTGTGAAGACTGCCTTGGGTGTGACAACCGAAGCAAAGAAATTCTTTTTGGTGCCAGGAGTTGAACTCAGGACCTTGTATTTGCCAGGCATATGCTTGTGCCACTGAACTATATCCCTGGATTTTGAAGCAAAGATTATTTTTATTTATTTATTTACTTATTTTCAAATCCATTTTATTCATAGATAAAAAGAAAGAAGACATACATTGCACATTGTCATCCCCAAATCATTCACCCAGAGCATAAGACATCTACCTTGAATTGTCTGTACACCAGTACAAAACTTTCTCTTCAGCAAACTCAGAGAAATCAGTAGTATAACTATTTTAACTATTTTATACACATATACATACACATATACATATGTTTCACCATTCAGTTTCTCACACTAATGAAACACTATGATGTTTACACATGTGTGTCTTATTTATTTCACTAATGAGTATGTTCTCAAGGTGTATAGTTACCTATAAAATAGTCCAGTTTATCATTCTTCATGGCTGAGTAGAACTCCACTGTATAAAAATAACACATCTTTTTTATCCATCTCTCAGTTGATGGGCATCTAGGTTGTTTCCAAGATCAGGTTATTATAAACTGTGCTGCTATAAACATGGATGTACATATATCACTGTGGTATGATGCTTTAAATTCTTTTGGGAAGATACTCAGAAGGGGACTAGCTGGGTTGAATGGGACCTCCAATCTTAGTTTTTTGAGGAATCTCCACACTGATTTCCACAGTGGTTGCACCAGTCTGCATTCCCACCAATAGTGGAGAAGCCTTCCTTTTTCCCTACAGCCCCCTCAGCATTTGTCATGCGTTGATTTCTTGTTACTAGCCATTCTTTCCAGGGTGAGGTGGAAGCAAAGATTATAAAGAGTTCTATTGGTATTTTCATTGTAGATTACATAAGAATTTATTGGCCAGATGAGGTAGCACCTCCCTGTAATCCTAGCACTTGAGAGGCTGAGGCAGGAGCATCACTGTAGTTTGAGGTCAGCCTGGAAACTTTTGTGATAAAGGAAACTTTATCACAAAAAGGAGAAACAAACAAACAAACAAACATATGGGAACTTATTTCTGTTTTTGTTAGACTTCATACCCCTCAAAACTGTGGGTGTTGAAAATTTTGATGCTTTTTTTTTTTTTGTATCAGGGATCAAACTCATGACCTCACACTTGCCAAGCAGGTACTTATGCCACTGAGCTAAATCTCTGGCCCTTTGTTGCTTTTTGAAAAATATATACTCAATAGTTAATAAAAATTCAAAACTTTAATTTTTGATATTTTTCCTGTTAAGCATTCATTGTGTAACATAATAAAACTCATAAAATTAAAAATGTATCAATAGAAGTACTTCTAAAGAATAGAGATAGGTTTTGTACACTCTTCAGTATGCTCATTTTACACAAAATTGTCATGATGCTTCTTTGGCTATAAAGCTGAGGGTGGGGGATGGAAGGCAATGGGAAAAAAAGAATTGAGATGTGTTATATACATGTACCATTCCCCTCAATGAATGTAATCATTATGTACTGTCAACATGTACTAAAAAAATTAAAAATTTAAAACGAAACTTTTGAACTCTGCATTGAGAAGATGGTAAGGTCATATGAGCTGTCTTGGTTCATAAAATCTTTGCTGCTGTTGACCAAGGCAGAGAGACGAACAAAAGAAACCATTTAGAGAAACCAGAGCTTAACAATAGTATGATTTCACAGAAGAAATATAGTGGTAGTTATAAAGGTATAAGCTAACAAGTTAGGAAAGGTTTAAATGCAGGGAAAAATTACAGGATACATTCTGTAGGCAGAGAAGACAAAAGTTGCCAAGATGAAACTCCCTCAGCTCCTCTCACCTTTACCTTCACATAATTATCCCTATATCTAGATACCACCTATAGTAAGTAAAATTTTTAAAAAATTGAGGTTAAATTTGCATAACATATAAGTAATCATTTAAAAAATCATTTTAAAATTTATATTTTGATGACATTTTGTACATTCTTAATGTCGTGCAAGTCCACCCCATTTGGGACTCCTCTTGGAATTTTAGGGGCTATTCTCCTCTTTATTTCCAGTAAATACTCTCCAAAAACAAACAAGCAAACAAATGAACAAACAATACTGTGTAACCACTCCATTACTTCCAAAATATTTTCATGTTCACCTCATATTCATTCATTTCACTTTGCCCCAAAAGAAAATCCTGTACATTGGGCAGTCTCTAATTTCCCCTTTCTCTCGTGATTGATAATTGCCAATCTGTTTTCTATGTGGATTTACCTATCCTGAATATTTCATGTAAATGACACTATACAAACTGGGCGTGGTAGTGCATGCCTATAATAGTGCCACCCCCAGGAAGGTGAGGCAGGATCGAAAGCTCAAGCCCAGCCTGGGCAATTGAGCAACTTAGCAAAATCCTGCCTCAAAATAAAAAATAAAAAAAGCTAGGATGTAGCTCAGAGTGAAAGCTGTTGATCCAAACCTCAGTACCAAAAATAAATAAATCATACAGTATGTTCATGTCTGAGTTCTGTCACTTAGCATAATGCTTTTGAAATTCGTCATTATTGAAGTATCAGTACTTCACTCCTTTTATGACTAATATTCCATTACACGGATATATCACTTTTGTTTATCCAGTCCTCTGTTGATGGATATCTGGGTTGTTTCACCTTTTGGTTATTGCAGACAGTGCTGCTATGAACATTCATGTAAAGTGGTTTTTTTTTTTTTTTAGTTTATTGAGACAGAATTTCACAATGTGTTTCAATCTGGCCTTGAACTCACTATGTAGCAGAGGTTGGCCTTGAACTCACAATGATCTTCCTGCCTCAGCCTCCCAAAATACTGGGATTACAGGAGTGCACCACCAATTTCAGCTTCAATTTTTTTTTAGATATATACCTATTGGTGGAATTTCTGGGTCACCTGGTAGTTCTGCTTTTAACTTATTTACTAACTATCAAAGTTTTTCACAGCAGCTGTATGATTTTTTTTCTATCAGCATTGAAAGAGGGTTCTACTTTATATATCGAGGGTACTACACCTTTAACAAATATGATTCATAAATTTTGTTTTGTTTTTTGAGACAGGGTCTTGCTGTGTATATGTAGTTCAGACTGGTCTTGAACTCACTACTTACTCCAAGCTGGCCTCCTACTCATGGCAATCCTCCTGCCTCAGCCTCCCAAGCACTGACATCACAGGTGTTCCCCATCAAGCCCAGCTGAATTGATGTGTTTTCTCTCTCTCTTTCTATGTTAACTTTTTCACTATGTCCTAGAACTAATTTATTTTTTTCTGAAGATCTTGACAATAAACGCCCTTGCCACTTGGACCTCTTAGGGCCTTCAGATACTTGATGCTTTTTAAAACCATATGGTAGGTACCCAGATACCAATTTTATCAACATTTCATTTCACTGTTTCAACATACAGGTTACATTCACTCAAACGTATATGTAAGTGTATGTTTTTATGTAAAATTTTTAAAAGGTTGGCAATATTGTTTCTTTTTCTTTCTCCTATCTGTCCCTCTTTTCATTGACATAGAGCTAGAATATATTTGCTCCTTAGTCTTATTCACAGTTAATGCCTCTTAAATCTTTTGTAATAATTTCTTTGTGTCTTCTGAAGTAACACCACCTTTGGTCTCTGCCCTCCTCCTTATTCTATTGCAGTGTTGTCACTCTTGATTCATCGAGTTTTGTTTTTTTTTAAATGCAGATGACTACATAACTTGCATTTCCAAACCTCAATCCTCACACATTTTGTATCTCCAAGTATATAGTATTACCAGTCATTGCCAGTTGTACTTTGGCTATCGATCAATCTTTTTTCCCAACCCAGTTTCCATTTCTTCAAACCACATAATTTCCATTCTCATAACTTTGTAGTAATTGTTGGTCCTGCTCCCTCCTCACTTGTCTGATTAGTTATGTCTTGTGATTTCTTTTTTTGAGATTCAGAGTAGAAAGTATATATTGAAAGAAAGCAAGCTTCTAAGAGACACAGAAAGGGGTCCCGAGCGGATGGACCCCTGATTTCTACTTTAAATACATTTCATTTCACTCAACGGCCATCCCATTACCACACGGTATTGATAGTCCTTCTTCACTTCCGTGCACTCCCACTCTCTCTCCTCCCTCGGGTTATAACAGATACGATGTGCTGAAAAGCGGTGCTAGACAAGAAGGTTCACTTTGGCAGTGTGGAATGCAGACAGGAGGGTGTCCGAGAGAGGGCCGAAACCCAGGACGGTGGAGATGGGCTTCCGTATCGCCGATCATAAAGCTGACTGGTGACCAGTTCGAGCTGGAAGGGCTTACCCACGCCAACGCCGTATTTTAGTTGCCTAAATCACGGGCGCCAAGTGAGTTCCTGCTAAGCGAGCAGTGCCTGAGCTTCTTGCAGAGCTGTCACCCACAGGGTGCGGCCAAACCGCCTCCACCATCCGGACCGCTGATCCAGATTGGCCACCGGGGCCCTCTAGCTGCCGTCTCTATGGTTCCAGAAATCTCCGGCTCCGGGTTTGCCCCCCCGATCGCCTTTTGCGCGTGCGCGAGGCAAGACGCGGGCCCGCCCTCTCTCCAGCCTCAGTCCCTGCGGTGGACGAGCGCCGGGTCTGGGGAAGCTTCGGCGGCCGTGGCCGCGGCTCCTGTGCCCACGGCTGTTCTCTGGTAGAGCGTGCGGCGCGGAGTCCTCCGTCGCCTTCTCTGGCTGCCGGACCAACTGGCTTTAGATGGTGGGTCCGGAAGATGCAGGACCCTGCTCGGGAAGAAACGCCAAGTTGCTCCCGGTGCCGGTGCTCGAGCCAGTGGGCCGGGACAGGAAGATGAGCCGGGCCACGGGCGGCTTTAGCGGAGGCGTCGGCGCTGTGGAGCCGCCAGGGGCTGAGGAGGAGCGGGAGGAGGAGGAGGAGGAGACGACGCCGCCTCCGCAGCTCCTTCAGCGTTATCTCGCCGCGGCCGGGAGCCGGCTGGAGCCGGGGCTCTGTCACTGTGCCCTGCCCGCCGGCCAGGCTGGCACCCCGCCGGCCTCGGTAACCCCGCGCTGGGACGCGCGCCCGCCGGGCCCGAGCCGCAAGCTCCGCGGCTCGCCGCGACACGGAGGCATGACCAACGGGGACTCGGGCTTTCTGCCGCGCCGGGACCGTGCTGACCTGGAGGAGGCTAGCGGGCTGGCTCGCGCCCCTGACCCGGAGTCGTGCGGCCGCCGTCCCTGCCCCTACGGCCGCTCGCGCCTCCAAGGGCCTGGCGACGGGGGCGCGGACGACGCGGTCAGCGCGGAGGACTGGGCCGCGCCCCTGGAGGACCCGCTGCGGAGCTGCTGCCTCGCGAACGTGGACACCAGAACGCCCGAGGGCGCAGGCGGCGCTGCCGAGGGTTCCGAGGAGGGCGCGCCCCCCGCCGCCCCCTTGGCCAGGAGGACTAGTGGGGGCGCGGAGCTGCTCCACGGCTTCCCGGACGTCTGCTCGATCTCACGGAACACGTTCGAGGTGCGCCGCCGCCAGAGCGCGGGCGACCACCCGACCTCCGAAGGGCCGCCGGTGCCCTCGCCCACTGCGGAGCAGGGACCTGGGGGGACCTCGGCCTGGGCTCGACGTAGCGGCGGCTTCGCCGACTTCTTCGCCAGGTACAGCGCAGACTGCGCGGGGGTCGGGCCGGGCCGGGGCGGAGTTGGCCTGGTAGCTGGCGCGCGCGGCTGGGAAGGAGGGCAGCCTCGGTGGCCCCACGCGCTCCGGGACGCCGTGATTTATCTCTAGGGGATGAGAAACTGAACCGCCTTGTTTCTGTAGGAATCGATGCGAGCACATCTTTCTGTCGCCCGGTTGGTTGTACACGCTGTTCACCTCTGGTTTCTGTGCATTTTGGTCCGGTTAACCTGCCGGTGTCATATGTGCTGTTGCCGCTTTCGAAAAAGCTGATAACCGCGGCTCCCATTCTTTTTTGAACTTTAAAGATTTGGATAGGGTGGAGGCGGTATGTGCGTACGGGGGTAGTTATGAAAGAAGTAATATCATCCTGCAAAGCTGTTTATTTATGTGGAGTCTAAATCCACTCAAGTAGTTACAAATTATTGAAAAAGAAGTAGTGTTTTATGGTGTTTAATAATTTGTATCAGTGGCCTTAAACACACTGTGTAGCACACGCTAGCCTCGAATTCACAGCAATCCTGCCTCAGCCTGCGGAGTGTTGGGGTTACAGGCGTGCACCGCCGCGCCCAGTTAGATCCAGTGGTGGTGTTTGTTTTTCTTTTTTTGTTTTGTTTTGTACTAGGAATTGAACTCAAGACCTTGCGCTTGTCAGGCAGGCACCGTGCCGCTGAGCTATTATCCCTGGCCAGATCCAGCCCTTTAAGCCAAATTACTATCGCCTTTTTTTTTTTTTTTTGTGGGATATCCCCTGCTTTCCTGCTTATGTCAAATCAATCTCATCTTTTTTCTACCACCTTTTCAATCCCCAACTGGGACTTGAACCTAGGCACTACCACAGAGCTACATACCCATCTCCACGACCAAGTTTTAATTTTGTCATGGTGTTTTATTTCCAATTTGAAAAATTAAAATTGATGTTCTTCAAATTAGATTTGGTGCTAGACATTGCAGATTTCAGAATGGGGTTTTGTTGGTTTAATAGGTACAGAGAAGCAGTTGGAAAATATTTATCTTAATGCACATTACTGAAAAAACAACTTCCTTTGAGTTATATTTTTACATGGCTTTTAAAAAATGTCTAGAAAAGTTCCTAACTTAAAAGATTTTTTCTTTTAAAGTTCTTTTTCCTCCATTTTTATTCCCTTTTCAGGGGTATTGACTATATAACTAGAAATGAAAACAAATTCTGCTGTTGAGGTTTTCAGAAGGTTATACAATTAGTGTATGTATTTGTAGATACAAAGTCACACTTCATTGTTCCTTATTCTTTCTGCTTGTATAAATTCACAAACTATAATTCAATCGAGAGATTTAATTTTGTGTTATAGGACAATATATGTAATATTTGGATATTTATTTGTGCCTGTAGTTGCAAAAATACATTTAATATATTTAAAGCTTGCAGTGGCAATATTCTCAAAGGTCTCAAAGTGAGTTGATTTATGAATTTATGACACTGTGGCATTTGGGTATTTATTAGTTATTCTGTGTTGGTCATATTTTGAGTTCAGATGTCAAACACTTTTAGACCTGGAAAGGGCTTGAAGATAACTCATTCAACCAATATGTCTTGTGTGTTTATTTTGTGTCAAGCATTGAGAATAGCTGTAATTTGGGTAACAGTCTCTGAACTGGAGATGCAGTGCAGGGTAGTGTGGATTAAATTGGAAAACAGCTGCATTGCAATTTATGGGAAATACCAAGACAAATCTATCTGAAGCTTTCATCTTATTAGGAGTAGGTTGAAATTTTCATCAAACTGTTAAGTGTTCTTTACCTTCTAGATTATTAATAGGACTTTCATTAGTATAGCTAGATGACTTTCATAGGCCACAGTATTTATATTTATCAGAACATTGGATGTGAAGTCAAAAAATTTAGGTGCTGTAAAGCTAATTTCTTGAGATCTAAATATTAAGCCTATAGAATTGATTGATTTCTTTACATGACATTCTTAGAAAAGAGCAGTCAGAGGCATGATTTTTCTCTTAGTATTTACCTAAAACTTTAGATTCTGAGCACTTTAGGCAGAAATGGTGACTGATTTATTTATTTACTTATTTATTTATTTTGAGACAGTGTTTCCCTGTGTAGTACAGACTAACCTTGAACTCACCGTATCGCTCAGGCTGCCCTTGACCTCATGGTGATAATCCTGCCTCAGCCTCCTGAGTGCTGGGATTATAGGCATATGCCACCATACCTGGCTCAGTGGACAACTTCTATTGACTCTCCTTTCTCTAGGGAATGTAATTTTTGAACAAATCCTCTCAATTTTAAGCAAGATAATCTGAAGTTACCTTTCTCCTAGCAACTCAAAGTTTTTTGTTTTCTTCTTCTGTACAGTTGTCATTCACAGCTCTGAAGTGTCAAGTGAGGGTTCCCTATAGGGTTGCCATGTTCTGGAATCAATTGTTGTTCTTAGGTATAGCTCCTACTCACATCTCAATTTTTAGATGAGAAAACTCAGTACTTTGAGAAGATAGCTAGTATCAGACTGTAGTTAGTCACTACCTTTGTTCTTTTCATGACTTTTGTCTTCCACCTCTTTATCCTTTCTGCTTCTCACCTCTTTCCATTTCTACTTCTTTTTCCCTTAACTGGGCAAAAATACATAACAAATATATTTTAAATATATTTTCATGTTTGTTGTAAGTGAAAAAGGGACCATTTTATGGCAATTTGTCACTTATTATGGAGAGGTATATTCAATTAAAACACATCATTAGTTGGGTACAGTGGTGCATGACTGTAATTTCAGCTGCTCAGGAGGCTGAGGCAGGACAATTGCAAGTTTGAGGCCAGTCTGGACAACTTAATGAGATCTGCCTCAAAAATGAAACGAAATGAAATAGCTAGAAATGTAGATTATTTGCCTAGTATAAGGCCTTGGGTACAATCCCTAGTATGGGATGAGGGGACACATGATGGATAGGAGCTTCAATGACTAGAGTAGATGTCACATAGAAGATACAGGAATTGGCTTAGGATGGGTCTGTTCTCATTTTGGAGGGCCTCAGTTGTCTCCAGCTTTACTTTCTTTCTGGATAGGGTGAATTCTATTTTGCTCCCTGTTGGGAATTTGCTTTTTATGGGTACCTTCCTGTGTCTTTGTTGTAACGGAAGCCTTAGAGGTAACCTTTCTTCAGATCCTTGACCCTTTCCTGTGTGTGAAAATTGAAATGATAGATGTCTGCTACTACCTCCATGTTTACAAACTCAGCAGGGAGCAGAACAAACTTTTTTTGAAATCTCTGTTTCCAGGCTAAACTTTGTTTCTCAATGATCTGTTTCTCTGAAAAAGTAAATGACTTTAAATTGTATTTTGTGGTTCTTTTAAGAAAATTCATGTCTTTTTTTTTTTTTTTTGCAGTACCGGGGATCAAACTCAGGATCTCGCGCTTGCCAGGCAGGCATCACTTAGCTAAATCCCTGGCCCTGAAAATTCTTGTCTTAATCGCTGGTTCTGGAATTAAACTGCTTGTACTGTGTTTGAATTAGCCTACTAGCTGTGTAATTCTGAACCCCTGTGAACCTTAACGAAGCATCCGTACAATGAGAATAGTACCTGCCAGATGGGATTATCATGAGGATTAAATGAGAATATTCTAAAAATGCTTTGTAGTTCTTTGTAGGACACAGTGAGGACTCAAGTGTTATTTTTCACGCTGTAGCAAGACTGTTGCAATCCCTTCTGCAATTCTACCACTGAAATCTGATTTAAGGAAAGACTGGAATGAATTTTTTTGTACTGAGAAAATACACAATTTATGTAGTAGGAGATTTTAAAACACAATTTGTACATAGAATAGGATGGGTGTTAAACTGGATTCAGGTGTGGTGATGTAAAATTTCCTGAATTCTTGAAGCTTTGACTAAAAAGCAAATTTGAGAAGGAACTGAAAAGAAAGAATGTGGTGAAAGATTGAAATATTCGTATCTTTGATTGTTTTAAGGAACTTTTATAGACATGCAAAGCCAATTTTTTAGTTGAAGTTCAGGAAATATTTAACTTGGCTTACTTGTAAATTTCATGCTTATTCTGTTGTGGGAAGTTTTGGGGGAAAGAATGGAAACATTTGGAGATTTTGAGGCAATGCATCTGTTACCCATCTTTCAACATATTCAGAAATGGAAAGCAGGGATCTCTCTCTTTTTCGCTCACTCTCTTTCTCCCCCCAATACTGGAGATTGAACCCAGAGCTATTCTACCACATAACTACTTTTGGGGCAGGGCCTCACTAAGTTGCCCAGGTTGGCTTGAGCTTGAGATCCTTCTGCTTCAGTCTTCCAAATTACTGAGCTACATTCCTTACAAACAAGTCCATTTAAAAAAAAACAACACATTTTATTGATACATTCTACCTATACATAATGATAACATTCATCATAGGGAGTTTGTACCTCTCTATATATTTTGCTTCTTTTTTTCCCCATTCCCCTCCCCTCCCTTTGTCCCCTCTTCCCCACTTTATTTATAAAAGCTTTGTTTCCATTTTTTCCTTTGATTCTTTTTTTTTCTTCCTTTCTTTTCTTTCTCCCTTCCCCCTCCAAACAAGCCCATTTTGAGAATCATTTGCCTCCTAGGAACTCTAATAGCTATGTTAAGAGTTGTCCCCAGACAGTTCTGGTTGGTAGTAGCATGGACCCTACTGCTTAAATTTCAGTTTTTAAAATTACTTGGAAGGAGGGAGAGTTGTTAAGAATGTAGATTCCTCCCAACAAATTGAAGAGGTAGGATCTTGCAACAGACTCAAAACCCAAAAACCAGCTACACCTGGAAGACATCTCTGAGAAGTAGTCATTTCCTAAGGGTTTTAAATACTAGCAATAAAGCAACTCACCATAGGCTGTTTGCAAGCATCAAACCAGGAATTAAACAACAACAAAAAAAAAGAATGTAGATTCTTTGAGGCTCCGTTTTTGAATCAGTAGTTATGGGTGGAGTCTACCAGGAATCCAAAATTTAATATCTCCATCTTGTATTTGATGCAGGTGTTTTGTAAACTGAAATCATGGAAATATTGGTCTAATTGATAGGCAGATTTCCTTAAGTAATAATAGAAGATACAATACATACTTATAGCTCATAATGCTTTATTAATTTAAAATTGGGTAATATTTAGATACTATGTAATTGAGAAATATGAGCTAGAGAAAGAAATCCAAAATATAACCTTACTTTGTCAACTTTACTGGTTGGTGAAATTATATGGGCCTAATTAAATCTTAGCTTCCTTTTTATTAATGAAAGGGTCTTTTACCTTCATTTTATGCTCTTTAGAGCACCATGATGGGTGCACCATGCGTGCTTAGTTTTTTGTTTTGATGCTGGAAACTTAACCCGGGGCTTTGCACATACATCTTTTCTCCAGCCCTTTCAATACAGTGCCTTTCTGATAGCTTATCAGAAAATGTTAATTTGTGTTCTTTCTGCTTCTAGTTGTAATTCTTTTCCATGCTTTTGAGAAGTCTTGCTTACTCTCATCTAAAATTTGCTGCTTCAGCCTTTCTAGAACTTATTTCTGTGGCTAAGTGGTGGAAACCCATGTGACTGTCTGGGTTTTTAGCAGGCTCTTTCCTGCAATTAAGAGAAGTTTACATTGGGAAACCAAGCTAAATAGTTTGAAAGTGAACTTGATAATGTATTTAACTTACCTTTGAATTTGACTGCTCAGTTTCTTTTTAATTTGAATTTTATGTTGGGTACTTTGTGTGTGTGTGTGTGTGTTAAAAAATATTTCTTCTTCTCTAACCCTATCAGATTAAAATATTTTAAATTTGGAACCGAATGTGATAGTTAAAAAATTATGTTCTATTTTTTCATATTTTCTAAACTACTTTAATGTACACCTAGCCATCATACATAGGGCATTATTTAGATTTTCAAATTTGGTTTTCATCTGGTTGTTTCTCGTCATCTTTTTGTCAAGTAGGAGAAATGCATTTTTTTGTTGGTGGAAAATGTTAAAGTATAGTGAGAAGAAGATAAATTGGAAGGTTTGGAAGTATGGTTAAAAATAAGAGAAACTATTAGTGATTTCGAAGAGGATTGTAGAGAGAAAAATTGCTGGAGAGAATAAATGTTAGAAGTTAGACTCTGATAGTTTATAGTTTGTAATTAGTACTTTGGCCTCTGAGAGAGTATAACTACAGATTGTCTCTAGCTTTCTACTCTGCCTACTGTTGTGCCTTTTTTTTTTTTTTTTTGTACCAGGGATCAAATTCAGGACCTTGGTACTTGCCAGGCAGGTGCTTGTGCCACTGAACTATATCCCTAGCCCTAGTAGTGCCCTTTTGAGTGTTTCTTGCCATTTATTTTAAGGTATCTTTCATTCTTTTGCCTCTTTCCCATTCTTCACTGCTTCTTCTAATAACAAGCCATTCATGCAACTGAAATATTTTAAAATGAAAGAATATATATATATAATTTAGGCTCTAAATGTTATAGGGTAGATTCAGGTATTAAAAAGTGCATGTATCAAAATAAGGTAAATGCAAATTGTACTTGTACAATGTTTCCTTATTTGAGTTACAGCGATAAAAGGGAAGGATAATTTCTCTACAAGCACTGTGGTAAATCTAGCAATCAAAGTCTCTCTCATTCATGAGAAGAAAATTCATTGATAATCACTAGAAATATATACATTATGGAAATTTGTCTTTAACTAAGTTATTGGAATTTTATTTTTTATTTTTATTTTTTTGGTACCAGGGATCAAACTCACAACCTTGTGCTTACCAAGCAGGTGCTTATGCCACTGAGCTAAATCTCCAGCCCCCAGTTATTAGAATTTTAAATAAGTAAAATATCCCCCCTGAATAGTTTCTGTGTTATGTGGTTTTGTTTGTTTTATTTTGATACTGGGGATTGAACTCATGACTGCATACTTGACAGGCAGACGCTTATGCCGCTGAGCTAAATCTCTGGCCTGTGTTCTTTATTTTAAAAGAGTGATAAAATTTTTATGTACTTTACTCTTGATGTCCTGCTGCCATTGACTTTTTTACTCCATTAGTACTTAAACAAATTGATAATCTTTGAACCCTATTTGGAAAACAGTATCTGTTGTGATCACGCATTGGGCATTGATCCCTAAAATTTATCTAAAGACTAATTCCATAACTTTATGATAATTATCATTTGGGGGCTAGCATATTAATTAAGGATGATGTCTGCCTTTGTGATATAATCCCAGAAGCACTGTACATCAAGAATACTAGGATAGTTCACCTTGTATGGTGGCACATACCTGTTAATTACAGTACTTGGAAAGTTGATGAGGCAGGAGCCTCGTGAGTTTGAGGCTAGTCTGGGCTATACAGGGAGACCCTGTCTCAAAAAAAAAAAAATCAACCAAACAAAAAACTAGAATAGAAATTAATTTTCAAAACTGAGCAGGTACCCAGTCATGGTAGCGTGTGCCTGTAGTCCTAGCGACTCAGAAGGCTTGGACAGGAGAATTGCTTGAACCCAAGTATTCATGGCCAGCCTGAACAGCAGAACAAGATCTTATCCCAAAAAACAAACCAGGTGAGTTGGTATACATCTGTATTCCTAGCACTCTGGGCGGTTGAGGCAGGAAAATTGCAAGTTCAAGTCCATTTAGTGACTAGCAAGAACCTGTCTCAAAATAAAAAAATAAAAAGGGTAGGGATTGTAGCTCAGTGCAGAGGTCCTGAGTTCAATCCCCAGTATTGCAAAAATCAAACCAAACCACCAAAAAGTAAGAAAAAAAACTCAGCATACAATTATAGTGACTTAGAACTATGCTGCATGTAAGATAACCACTATAACATTATCTTGAGTAAACTAATAGCTAACCACTTATTTTAATGAAGAGATGATTGTTTCTATCCTGTTTAAGATCATTGAAACACAACCTTTGGGTTCATTGTACATTAATGGAAATATACACCATATGTAAAAAAAATGACAGTTACTTAGATTAGAATTAGGATTTCACCTGTGCTGCTTGAAGAAGACAAGTTCTGTCATACATGCTATCAATTCAGCACATGCTACTGGGTTAGACCTGAGCAAACTATCAATAAAGCAAAGCACCAACAATGACTGTAGAGCTGTAAGTGTCTGTTTTTTCATTCTTAGTAGATTTAGGCATCTGATAGATATTTTGTTTGAATTGTTTTACTAATGCGAAGTTCAGTTTATCAAGGCAGCCTGTTAAGTGTAAAGTTGTTCAAGATTCTTTAACCTGAAGTATAGCATATCTCTTTGTAATTTTCATGGTCCTAATTTACTGTTTAGAGCCACAAAGAACAGGTCAGTTCTTTTATGTGGTCATACTTCTGAAATGTAAAAATTTCTGCCGAGCCTTTTGTTCTTGAACTCTCCCAGTGATGCATACGCAGTTCTCATGAGCTAGCTTGCAGTTTTCTTAGTGTTCATTCATTCAGCAAATGTTACTGAACCCTATTATGTATACCAGACACTAAGAAATTAGATCAACAAAACTTTTTAAAAAAAATTCAAGGGAGGTTTGGGAATGTAGCTCAGTAGTGGTACACTGGGCTGTCATGTGTGCGGCTTTGGGTTCAGTCTCTACTTCCACAAACAAACAGAGCTATAGAGAATCCTTTAAAATTGTAAAAGTCAATACTTAATGCTATTATCTGATTAGTGTTATGAAAGAGGATACAAAACTGCACTGCTGTCAGTGAAAAAATAGAGAAAGGTAAACTTTGAAAGCTGACTTTTGTTTTGAGGAAAACAAGGTGATATGAAACTGGATACTCATGTGAAAAACTATGGTGACCATATTTTGTAAGGAATTCCATGGGAGAGGGGGAGGCAAAATAACTGTTAGGCTAGATATATTGTTGTGGATCAGAAAGGAAGCAGTTTCAGGGAAAACTGTAAGAATGCCAGATTCTTGCAAGATCCAGTCTTCACATTGTATGTTACCCACCTTGTTGGTCTATATGTTGCTTCATTGTACTAAAACAGCTGTGATGGTGCACACCTGTAATCTCAGGACTCAGGATGCTGAGGCAGGAGGTTTGCGGTGAGTTTGTGGCCAGTCTTGGTTACACAGTGAGTTCAGAGCCAGCCAGAACTACACAGGGCAATCTTCCTTGTCTCAAAAACAAACAAACAAACAAACAAACAAACCAAAAAACAAAACAAAATAGATTGAATTGTTCTGATGTCGCTATCAGCCATTTTTGAGGATTGAACTCGATAAAAATGGAGTATTGAGACTTCACTAATCAGGCTATTTGTTCCTTTAGTGGTATCATTCTCAAAGCATGTTTAGTACCTGTCTTTGGGAAATGTTGCAACAGAAAAAAAAATCAGCTGGACTGTGTATGGTGGTAAATGCCTGAAATCCTAGCTCTTGGAAGTCTGAGGCAGGAGGATTGAGGCCAGTCTGGGGTAGATAGTGAGTTCAAGGCAGCGTGAATTATACAGCAAGACCTTGTAACAAAACAAAACAAAACACCAAAATAATTAGTTGGGTCTGTGTAACATAGGACTGAAGAATTGTTTGTTGGAGCGGAGTCATAGTGGAAACACATTATGAAGCCAACCAATCTTAAGTATAGTAAGCATTCTAGGCATTATCCTAGATGTCTAGGCAAATAATTACATATAAAATTTAAAAAGCTGAGAGTTGCATAATTAGGCATAACTTAAATTCACCACTGGTACTCTTTTGAAGGATTAAACCAGAGATTTGGGATTTGCCACGTTTACATTTGATCTTTGGTAGATTTAGCTATATTATTTTGCAGAAAGCTTAAAACTTCCTAATTATTTATTTGCAAAACAGTTCATATGTAAAGGACTAGCATATAGGTTGTGGTGAAGTATTTGTGGCAGCTATATAGTTCTTATGTAAAATTCTTAATGATGCATCTGTTACTGACAGTGATTATGTGTTGAATCTTGTAATTACTACCTGAATGCTATCGCTAGTTTTAAAGTAAATATTTTTCTATAGTCTATCTAATTAGTCTAACAGATTGCTCACAACTCCAGTAGGACTAGATGTTCTGGCTTTTTCTTGTGTTGTATCTGCCATACTTTTTTCTTTTTTCTGGGGGAGTCCCAGGAATCAAACTCAGAACCTCATGCTTGCCAGACAGCCACTGAGCCACTAAGCTAAATTCCTGGCCCCTGGGTTTTTTTTTTTTTTGTCTTTTTTGTCTTTTTGAGACAGGGTCTCTCTATGCAACTTGGGCAGGCCTTGAGCTCACTTTATAGCCCAGGTTGGCCTCAAACTAGCAATGATCCTCCTGCCTCAGCCTCCCGAGTGCTGGGATTACAGGCGTGAACCACCAAGCCCGGCTTGGTTTTTTGTTGATAGCATACTTTTAAAATTCTTTCTTATGGACCCATGTCTTTCATTATTATATTAAGTATACAAGTTATTACTATGTATTTATTTAGTATAAATCCATACTAAATGCCATTTGTTTACCATCTATGGTATTTTTGGTAATTTTAAATAACATTTTGGATACAGTAAAGCTTTATTTATTTTTTTATTTTAAAGAGACTAAAACAAAAGAGGTCATATCTAAGCAGATTGGAACAGAACAATGTAAGCAACACAGCACTTCACAACAAGACAATTGGTATTAACAGTAGCTATCATAATGTCTCTTTCTTTGAAATAGTTGAGCTTAGTTTTACACACAATAATGTCAAACATAACAAAGTAGAATAAACAACTCAAGAGAATGGAAGTATTCCAAGGCATTCTGAACCAAATAACAAAGATGAACAATGGCTGCTATATTATCTCATTTTCCATAAAAAAATTTGTTTTTACTATCATACATATTAAAATCCAATAAGACACAATGTGATAGAACCAATGGTAATAGAAAAACAAAAGCATGGTAGGACTTCAGAGCAAGATGATATTAAATCGACACTGGCTATCATACTGTCTTGTCTTCAAAGTAACTATTCATATGATCACATATATTAAGATCAAACAAAACAGAATAAAACCATTCGAACCAATGAATGAAGACATAAGACACCAAAGCAGTATAATGGTGAACCATGAGTTCCTTAAAATCTTCTGTACTCTTACCATTTCTTACACTAGGGAGACTATACAGTATTTATACATGTGAGTTTGATTTATTTCACTTATGAGTATAGATTCAAGATGCATTCATTTATTTATAAATATCTCAATGTGATCATTCTTTATAGCTGAGTAGTACTCCATTGTATAAAAGTACCACAATTGTTTTTATCCATTTCTCGGTTGATGGGCACTTCGGTTGTTTCCAAGATCTGGCTATTACAAATTGTGCCGCTATAAAAATGGGTGCGCATATATCACTGTGGTAAGATGTTTTCAGATCTTTTGGGAATATGCCTAAAGGAATATGCCTAAGAGTGGAATAGCTGGGTCAAATGGGACCTCCATCCCCAGCTTTTTGAGGAATCTCCAGATTGACTTCCACAGTGGTTGTACCAGTCTACACTCCCACCAACAGTGCAGAAGAGTTCCTTTTTCCCCATAGCCTCTCCAACATTTGTTGTTGGTAGCTTTGTTGATCCTGGCCATTCTTTCTGGAGTGAGATGGTATCTCAGTGTGGTTTTAGTTTGCATTTCTCTAATGACCAATGATGATGAACATTTTTTCATGTATTTATTTGCATAAATATTTCTTCATCTGAGAACTGTGTGTTCATCTCGGATGCCCATTTTTGGATTGGGTCTTTGAATTGTGGGGGTCTGATTTTTTTTTTTAATTCTTTGAGTTCTAGACAGAAGTCCTTTGTCTGAAGGACAGTTCATTAAGATTTTTTTCCCAGTTTGTAGGTTTTCTTTTCATTCTGCTGGAGATTTCTTTGGACATGCAGAAACTCTTTAATAAGATATGATCCCAGTTATTGATTCTGGGAAGTATTTCCCATGCAGTTTGGTTCTTGTTCATGAATTCTCTACCTACCCCTATGTCTTCAAGATTTTTACCTACTTTGTCTTGCAATAGATTTAGTGTTTCTGTTTTAATACTTAGATCTTTGATCCATTTGGCTTTTAGTTTAGTATATGGTGATTGGCATGGGTCTAATTTTAGTTTTTGGCATATGGATAGCCAATTTTTCCAGCACCATTTATTAAAGAGACTGTCATTCTTGCAGTGAACATGCTTGGCCCCTTTATCAAAGATAAGGTGGTTGAGTGTGTTTGTAGTTGTATCTTCTAATCTGTTCCATTGATCTTCAGGTCTGTTTTTATTCCAGTAACCATGTTGATTTTATTACAGTAGCTTTGTAGTATAACTTCAAGTCAGGGATTGTGATGCTTCCTGCCTTGGCTTTGCTGCTTAGAATTGCCTTTGCTATTCTAGGTCTCTTCTGGTTCCAGATGAATTTTAGGAGTGATTTCTCTAGATTTATGAGGTAGGTTAGTGGTATTTTCATTGGTATTGAATTGAATGTGTATAACAATTTTGGGAGAACGGCCATTTTTACAATATTCATTCTTCCTATCCATGAACAAGGGATGTCTTTCCATTTTCTGAGGTTCTCTTCGATTTCTTTTTTCAGGGTATTATAATTTTCCCTGTGCAACTTTTTTACATCTTTCATTAGATTAATTCCTAAGTATTTCATTTTTTTGGATGCTAGTGTGAAGGGTGTGGCTTCACTTATTTCTCTCTCGGTGATTTTGTTGTTAGTGTATAAGAATGCTATTGATTTTTGAGTATTGACTTTGTATCCCGCTGCTTTGCTGAATTTATTTATTATATCTAGGAGACTTTCAACGGAGGTTTGGGGGTCTTCTATGTAGAGTATCATGTCATCTGCAAATAATGATAATTTAACTTCTTCTTTTCCTATTTTTACTCCTTTTATTTCCCTCTCTTGTCTAATTGCTCTGGCTAGTATTTCCAGTACTATGTTGAATAGGAGTGGTGATAATGGACATCCTTGTCTTGTGCCTGATTTTAAGGTAAAGGCTTTCAGTTTTTGACCATTTAATATGATATTGGCTGTTCATTTGTCGTAGATGGCCTTTATCATATTGAGGTAAAGACCATCTATTCCAATTCTCTGTAAAGTTCTTATCATGAATGGGTGTTGGATCTTGTCAAAAGCTTTTTCTGCATCTATAGAAATGATCATGTGATTCTTGCTTTTCGCTCTATTGGTATGGTGGATTACATTTATTGATTTACGTATGTTGAACCATCTCTGCATGCCTGGGATGAATCCCACTTGGTCATGTTGTATAATCTTGATGATTTGCTGCATCCTGTTTGCCAATACTTTATTGAGAATTTTTGCATCTATGTTCATTAGGGAGATTGGCCTGTAGTTCTTTTTTTTAGTTGGGTCTTTCTCAGGTTTTGGTACTAGAGTGATATTTGCTTCCAGGAATGACTTGGGGAGAATTGCTTCCCTTTCAATTTCATTGAAGAGTTTGAGGAGTGTTGGCATTAAGTCTTCTTTATATTTCTTGTAGAATTGCGCAGTGAATCCATCTGGGCCTGGGCTCTTCTTTGTTGGTAGGGACTTGATTACATTTTCAATTTCATTCATAGAAATTGGGTTATTCATCAGTTTTACATCTTCTTGATCCAGCTTTGGTGTTTCATATGTTTCTAGGAATCTGTCCATTTCTTCTGTGTTATTGAACCTATGAGAGTAGAGGTTTTTGAAATAGTTGTTGATGATCTTCTGTATTTCCACAGGGTTGGTAGTGATTTCTCCTTTTTCATTCTGTATTGCATGAATTTGAGTCTTTTCTTTCCTTTTTTAAATTAGGTTGGCTAGGGGCTTGTCAATTTTATTTATTTTTTCAGAGAACCAACTCTTTGATTCATTGATTCTTTGAATTGTTTTCTTAGTCTCTATGGCATTAATTTCTGCTCTGATCTTTATAATTTACTCCCTTCTTTTGGCTTTGGGCTTGGCTTGCTCTTCTTTTTCTAGATGTTTCAGGTGTAATATCAGATTGCTTATTTGTGTTTGTTCTTTTTCCTAATGTGGGAACTCAGTGCAATAAATTTTCCTCTGAGGACCGCTTTCATTGCATCCCACAGGTTCCAGTAAGTTGTATTTGTATTTTCGTTTGCTTGTAGATATTGTTTAATTTCTTCTTTAATTTCCTCTGTTACCCACTGATTGTCAAGAGTGTATTATTTAATTTCCATGTGTTTGTGTGGTTTTTGCAGTTACTTTTATCATTAATTTCCAGTTTCATGGCACTATGATCTGATAACATGCATGGGATAATTTCACTTCTTAGCATTTACTTAAATATGTTCTGTGGGTTAGTATATGGTCTATTTTAGAGAATGCCCCATGTACTGGTGAGAAGAATGTATATCCTGATGTTGTTGAATGGAACACTCTGTATACATCTATCAAATCCATTTGCTCACAGGTGTGATTCAGTTCTGTTATTTCTTTGCTGATTTTCTATCTAGTTGATCTATCCCTTGTGTCAATGGTTTGTTAAAGTCCCCTGTTATAATTGTGTTATTGCCTATTTGATTTTTCATTTCTGTTAATACTTGCTTTGTGTAGTTGAGTGCTCTGGAATTTAATGCATATATATTTAAGATTGTTATATTTAAAATTGCGGTTTCCCCCTAACTAGTATGTAGTGACCTGCTTTATCTCTTTGGACCATTCTTGATTTGAAGTTCACATGGTCTGCAAACAGAATAGCTACCCCTGCTTTTTTTTGAGTTCCTATTGCATGGAATATTGTTTTCCATCCTTTGACTTTCAGTCTATGAGTTTCCTTTTGGGTTAGATGGGTTTCTTGTAGACAGCATATGGTTGGATGTTGTTTCTTGATCCATTCTGCCAGTCTGTTTCTTTTAATTGGTGAATTGAGGCCATTTACATTAATGGTTATAACTGTTGTATATCATTTTATTGTTGACATGTTATCTTTCTGATGTTGTATCTTAGCTTTCCATTTTGTTTAATTGTCTGTCTTGCTTAGTGATTTTTTTCCTGTGTGTATCTAAATGTCTTTCAGTATTCTTTGTAGGTTTGGTTTGGTGATCATGAAGTTCTTCAGCTGTTCTTTGTCATGGAAGTATTTTATTTCTCTATCCATTTTGAAGGACAGTTTTGCAGGGCACATCAGTCTGGGTTGGAAGTTGTTTTCTTTAAGGATCTGAAAAACTTCACTCCATGCTCTTCTTGACTTCATTGTTTGTGTTGAGAAGTCTGCTGTGATTCTGATAGTTTTCCTTTATAGGTGACCTGTCTTTTCTCTCTAACAGCTTTTAATATTCTGTTCTTATGTTGGATTTCTGGGATGGTGATTATTATATGTCTGGGTGTAGTTTTGTTTTGGTTATGGCTATTTGAAGTCCTATATGCCTCACTAATCCATATGTCAGTTTCCATATTCATATTTGGGAAGTTTTCAGCTATTACTTCTATAAATAGCCTCTTGATATCATTTGTGTTTTCCCCTTCTTTTTCTTTTATCCCTATTAATCTTATATTGTTTTTGTTTGCATCATCTTGCAGCTGTTGAATTGTTATTTTTTGATTTCTTGTTATTGTTAGAAAATCTTTCCTGTTCACTAGCTACAATCTTATCTTCGAGGTCTGAGATTCTGTCTTCACTTTTGTTGAGGCGGTTTTTGCAACTTTCATTAGAGTTTTTGATTTCCTGTATATCTTTTTGAATCTGCTTAATGCATTGTTTGTCTCTTAAACTGTTCATTCAGGGATTCATCATTTTGCTTTGTTCCTCTAATTGTTTAGCTGTGTCTTTTTTGGATGCATTCAGTATTTCTATCACTACTTTTATCATTTCTTCTTTTACCTGGGAGAATAATTCTGATTTGAGTTCCCTCATACCTCCCTGTACTTGCTTCTTTATTTCAGTTGATATCATTTCATATATTTCAGGAGTATGTGTAGTATTTTCTTCTATGTACATGGCTTCTATTTCTTGGGATGGGCTGGACATTTGAGATTGCATTTTGGTCTTTTGTTTTGTCATTTTCCTGTATTTCCATGTTTCCAGCAATTTTCCAAAGCTTTCCCTCATGGCGCAGCACGGGCTTGGCTCCCCCTTCAGTGGGCCTGGCTCCCCTGGTTGAATGAAGGTCACTGGGCGCAGTCCACTCAAGCCCACAGAACCTCTGGAGCCCAGTCTAATGACCCAAGGGGGCTGGGCAGGCACCCAGCCTCTGGGATCGAGGGTCCCAAACCCTTCTGGGTCTAGCCTGGTGAGCTGGTACTTGTCTCGTGGTGCGCGGCTAGGCTTGGCTTGGCTCCCCCTTCCACTGGTCTGGTTCCCCTTGTTGAATGAAGGTCACTGGGCACAGTCCACTCAAGCCTGAGGAACCTCTGGAGCCTAGTCCAGTGACCCAAGGGGGCTGGGCAGGCACCCAGCCACCGAGATCGATGGTCCCAAACCCTTCTGGGTCTGTGCTGGCCTACAGTAAAACTTTAAAAAGCTCATCTATAGTAAACAGCATTTGATAAAAAGCATTGATTTTGTATTTTGTTTTAAAAAAATGTAACCAGGCCAGTGATTTAGCTCCAGTGGCATAAGTGCCTGCCTTGTAAGCACACAATCATGAGTTCGATCCCCGGCACAAAAATAAATAAATAAATAAATAAATTGTAACCAGTAGAAATTAGTTTTCTGTTGATATATTTAATACCTAACAGCCAGAAACAAAAAGTGAATCTACTTGAAATATTCCTCATCTTATAAAAATACAAAGTGCAGACACAGCTGTTTGTTTGATGCACTTCTAAAACATGTATGAGTTTAGTCTGTTAATTATATTGATAATCATGTTTTAAAATCTAATAATTAGAAGTTCCATTTTAGAGACCCATTTTTTGTTTTTTTTTTTTTTTGGTTTTTTTTTTTTTTTATTGTGCCAAAATACATTGCTATAGACTAAATGTTTGCACCATCCCATTATCCCTGAGTTCATTTGTCAAAATTTTAATCTCAAAATGTTATGGTATTTGGAGGTATGACCTTTGGGAGGTTAAGAGGGTAGGACTTTAATAATATTAGTGTCTTATTAGGGAGCTTTTTATGCCCTTGCTGCCACCATCATGTGAGGATACTGTAAGAAGATAACCACCCGCTGCTAGAAGGGAGCCCACTTAACTGGCACCAAGTCTACTGGTATCTTGATCTTGGACTTCCCAACTTCCAGAACTGCAAGACATAAATATCTATTATTTAATGCTCTAGTTCAGCGATGGCAAACCTTTTAGAGATTAGGTGCCTAGCTGCAAAGTAAAACCCACTTATTTATTGCAAAGGTGCCAATGCTACAATTAAATCAGAATACTGAGGCTTTTAGAAAGAACAACTCATACATTGTTTTAAAAGAAAAACAGTAATGTGTGCCATAGGTTTGCCAGCAATGCCCTAGTTGAAGATCTTTTTTATTATAGCAGCCAGAGCTACAGACATGTATATGATGCACAGTTTATTATTACTGACATTTACTACATCTACATTATTGTACAGCCATCACCACTATCTAGTTGTAGCATGTTTCGTCATCCCACAGAGAAACTCTGTACCCTCTAAGCAGTCATCTCACATCCCAAAGCCCCTGGCCTGTTTACTGTGTGGATTTGTCTATTCTGGATATCATATAAAAGGAATCACAAAGGAGGAAAGAAGGAAATCATAGAGTGTATGGCCTTTTGTGTCTGACATCTTTTACCTGGTGTTTTTTCAGGTTTTGTCCATGTTGTATGTATCAGTACTGCGCTATTTGTTAAGGCTAAGTAAGAGTCCATTGTATGGATATACTGCATCTTGTTTATCCTTTTATCTACTAATGGACTTGGGTTATTTTTACCATTTGGTTGTTGTGAATATTGCTGCCATGAAACTCTGTGTACATGTTTTCATTAGAATACTGTTTCTTAATTCCTTCAGAAATATGCCCGGGAGTAAAGTTATTGCAGTGCTGGAGCCTGAACCCAGGGTCTTACCATGCTGGGCACTCATGCTGCTGCTAAATTAGATTCCCAGTCCTGATGGCAGTTTTATGTTTAACTCATTTAAGAACTGCCAGACTGTTTCCATACCAGCTGTTTCCCACCAGCAATGAAAGTTTCAGTTTCTTCACGTTTTTACTAATGCCTATTTTATTATTTTTTTGAATTACAGACATCCTAGCGGGTGTATAGTGATGTTTCATCATGGCTTTGATGACTAGTGTTGAACATTTTTCATGTGCTTGTTGGCCATTTGTATATCTTTTTTTTAAAAAAATTAATGTTTATTGGTACATTTTAGGTATACATAATGATCATATTCATTATAGGGAGTTTGTACCTGGACATGATATAACTTAATTGTTTTTTGTATATCTTTGGAGAGTTGAGTTACATGAGTTCTTTACAAATTCATGGTGCCAGAACTTTACATTTGGCAAGTATTTTGTCTTATGGGTTATCTTTATACTTTCTTGATAATATCCTTAATGTGCAAAAATAGAAACATTTTAAATTTGATGTTCTAAGTTTGTAGGAACAATTTAGTTTGTACTTTAACAGGAAGTTGGTATATATAAGCTATCTAGAGCATAAAGATAAAAAAGTGGGAAAGAGTACAGAGTTTGGCTGATACTTTAGGTCATATAGTTGTTGTTATTGTTTTGGTGTCGGGATCAAACTTATAACCTCCCGCTTGCCAGACAGGCACTTAGGCCACTGAGCTATGTCCCCAGCCCATTAATTCATATAGTTTTGAGGAACAGAAGTCCTTATAAGCTACCTTAAAGGAATGTCATAAAATTGGCATCTACTCAATATTTTGAAGATAGAAAGTAAACTGTGGTTGGGTTATGTAGTGCCAGGAACACTGATTCTCTGCCTTTGAAAGATGGTTTTGTGGTTTCTTGTCTCTTTTGCCTGAGGAATCCATGATTTTTAACTTGCAAAGGCCCAATAAAACTAACTCTATATATCTGTTCTAGCACTTGCCGCCCTTTAACTCAGTTTCTGAAATCTTATTTAAAAATCATGAGGATCTGATTGTCTTAGTCTGCATATAAATCTGTCCCTGTTTTATCAGCCATTCAGTTTAATCAGCACTGACTGGGGGACAGGTCTGTAAACTACAGTAGTGGCAGTGACAACGAGTAGTAGTGGCTTGTGGTCATGGAGAGCCATGTGTATTTCTATTAGATGTAAGAAGAGAGTAGGAAATAACTGATTGCAAGTAATTTGCTTCAGAGTTGTGGAGAGCTTTTAATGGTAGAGTTAGGAATTAAAACTTCCATAGAGTAGAGAGCTGTAGAGGATTTGGGGGGTAGAAAATGAAATGTTCTGTTTCTTTCTGCTTAACGGAATGAGTTAATCTGTCATTCTCCTCTCTTTAATCTCTAACTCTTCCTTTGTTTATTCAGCAAGTATATTTGAGCACTAACTATATTCCAAGGAAAGAAAGAGCTAGAATAAAGTCTTCCTGGTGAAGCCAGCAGTGAGTGTTACAGACATAAGTTGAAACACTATATGATGCTAACAAGGAACATAAAATAGAATGTTATGTTTTTTAAAATGGAGGATGCCCTTTCAGTGATTAGAAGACATAAGATGGAAGTAAAGATTTCATTAGTTACAGCCCCTGGGGATATGTGGCTTGCTCAAAGGCCACATGGAAGCTAGTCATCACTAGAAGGGGGCTTACCTGTAGGTGAGCCCTGGGGAGTTATATGAGGAAGTTTCCTGTGGAGAGTTCTAATTGGTGGTTTAAAAGTAAACAGGTATGAATTCTACAAGGTCACTGTGGCATGCTGTGTAGGCTTGTGTTTGTATTATGGGGGATGGCTCCAGCCAGACAAGAAGGCTATGTATAGATATCTCACAGATAGCTATGAGGAAGCAGTTGTATGAGGCATATACCTAGAGAAACTAGATTGAGGAACTGGGAAGAGTCATAGATGGATGAGTTGTCAGGGATAACTAGGCTTTATTTTGTGTATAGGAAAGTTAAACATATTGAAGCAATATAAAATAAGGATTTTCTATATGAGGGAAGCAAGATTTACACTTCAAACATTGAATCTGACATGTAAATGGGATGTTTTATCTTGATTGCCAACTTGATTGACTTGAGAGGTGTCTGTGTAGTGTTGGTGGGTCATGGGGGTGTGACACGGGGGGTTGTATCTGGTTCTTGTCTCTTTCCTCTCTGGATCCATCCTCTCTGTTTCCTGGATGCCATGAGTTGAGCATCTTTCTTCTACCTTACTTTTCCACCATGATGTTTCTGCCTTGGAGCCAGGAGCCAACCTACCATAGACTGAAACCTCTGAAATTGTGAGCCAAAGTAAGCTTTTCTTGCCTTAAGTTGTGAGTAGGTATTTCCCAGCCATGGGAAAGATGACCAACATAGTAAGTCTATCTTCAGGATCATTTCAGTATTTTAAAGAGGTTAGGGGACAGTGTGACTACAAAGAGATAGCACAAGGAGTTTTATTGGGGTGACTTTGGAACTGATTTGCATCATCACTGAGGTGATAGTTACACAAATCTATACATGTGGTAAATTTCGTACAACTATATACCAAAAGTTTTGCAATGTATTTCTTCTGTGTCAGTTTAAAAATAAAATATTAACTGAATGGAGGGCATTGTGAAGGTTACACAAATTCTATTCTTAGTGCATTTATAATTTAAACATAGCATTCTGATAACATAAGTAGGGGAGTGAAAAGTATTATAAAAGGAAAATTAATAGAAAAAATGGTTCATAGAAAAGAGGCTCACTGGATTGTATTCTTCCATTAAAGTAAATTTGAGGACAGAAGTGGTTTTTTTTTTTTTCCTGTGACACCACCTTCCCAGTTAATTGATTTGTAATCTTGTGAGGAAGCATTAGGGATACAGTGATAAATACAGAGCCCACACTCTGATGCAGCTATGATGTCATAGAGCTCAATTTTTAATGTAGCAGACACAGCTAAATAAATTTTCAAAATTATTTTGACTTTTTACTTTGCCTTTCTATATCAATGTTAGAATCAGCTTGTCTCTATGATTCTTGTGAATTACCTGTGGGAACATTGAGACTTCTGTGTTTAAGCTTCCAATCTTTGAACACAGGATGTCAATACATTTATTTAGATCTTTTTAAAATTTACTTCATCAGTGTTTTGAAGTTCAATATATATATATAATATATATATATATATATCCTACCATATTTTGTTAGTTATATATATTTAGTGAGTTTGAAGCTATAGTAAATGATATTTAAAATTTTAAGTTTTGGTTTTCATTGCTAAGACAGAATTATAGTTGATTTTTGTATGCTTATCTTTTTATCATGTAATCATTCTCAACTTACTTAATAGTTCTAGAAATATTTTTTGTAGGTTCTGTGAGATTCTGAGGTGACTGTGCAGATAGTCATGTTATCTTGAAAAGCAAAAGTTTCATTTTTTCGTGTTCAATCTTCAAGGCTTTTCCTTAAATTTTCCTGCCTTTTTGCACTAGCTACCTACCACTCAGTATAATTTTGAATGGGAATGTCAGAGCAGACAGCATTATATTGTTTCCAACCTCAAAGAAAACATTCTTTCATCAGTAAGTGTGAGGTACACAAAAGGGTTTTTTTCTTTTGTAAATGCCCTTAATTAGGTTAAACAATTTCCATTCTTTTCCTACTTTTCTATTTATTAAAAATGGTTTTCAGCATCACTTGATGTGATATGGTTCTTCAGACCGTTAACATTGTTGGACGTATTGATTGATTTTCAAATGTGGAATGAGTTTTGTATTCTGAGGATAAGCCCCATTTGGCATTCATTTTCTGTTGGGGTTTGTACCTAGATCCCCAATCCCCTAATGGGTGCTCGAGCAAAGGCCCAAAGGAATGAGATAAGCAGCATGATGTTTAGGGCTCAAGGAAGATAAAAATCCTCTGCAGGGCTTGTATCTCTGCTAGCCGGCCAGCCAACTGACCCTGGGCAGCCCATATTTAATCAGAACAAGGAAGGAGTTGATGGACAATGGAGGAGAGCTGAGCAGGATCTTGGGAGGGGTTCAAAGACCCCTCAGAGCAACAGAGGATGCTAATTAAGGAAAACTATCCAGAAAGTCTCCAGGTGGCCTATTTTGCCCCCTGAGGTGTCTCCTTGATCTCAGTTCAGCCATGGAGACTGGGCTTGCCACAGCTCTGGCATGTGTATTTAGCTTCAATGACTCCAACAGTTTTCCTTTTGTATATCTTCAGATTTGATGTTTTTCACTAAAGATTCGACATCTTAACAGACAATTCATATACTATACAATCCACTTAAAATATACAGTTTGATGGTTTTAGCACATTCTCAGAGTTGTGTACCTATCACCATAATCAATTTTAGAACATTTCTGTCTTCCTAAAAATAAATCTTATGCCTATTATGGTGATTAAATACATGTGAAGATATTTTATTTTTATTGTGAACAAAAATATTAACATAATTTATGTTGTATTTATAGTTTCTTACATCCTGATGACTGATATTTTACCCATATTTTCCTGATGATGTTCTTGTTTTGCTTGTGTACTTGTCTTAAAAATTCTTTCCTTTTTTCTTCTAGTGGTTTTTTTGCTATCTTCTCTTGGATTGTCATTGGTAGTAGGACTAGGTTTATTTATTTTTAAAATTTTTTTATTTAAAGAGAATCGAAAGCATGTAAATGGTAGAGATAATACAGACTTTCAAAAAAAAGATAGACAATAAGAAATCACTAGTTGATAAATTACATATTGTCCTCTTAGAAATAGTTGTTCAACTTACAAAATTAAAGCATACAAAGTAGATATTCAAACAGTGAGAGTGTAAACAGCTATGCATGCATGAATCTCTACATGTATTTCTATCCTTTCTGTATTAGAGGGAAAAACAAAACTTAGCAAGACAAAACAAAACAAATTCCTATAAAAACATGAAACCAAAAAGTCATATAAAACCACAGTACAAGGTAATCTACAATGATTACTGTGTTGTTTCTTATTATCTTCAATAGAATTGTCTATATCATCAGGCATAAATGAACATAGCAGTATAATTGAATATAGCAGTACATAACAATATTAGTAAAACTAAAACATTGTAGACAGTATAAAACTTCAAAGGCAGGTAATAATCAAACCAGAGTGGATATTCTAGTGAATCTTGTCATCTTAAGTGCAGTTGCCTATACTCTCAGACTCAATACTATCAATCATAACAGCTTTGAATACAGTCTATCAATACAAAACAGTGATCTAACAACCCAGATTCAATTACGATCAGTCATGGTAAAACAATGTAGGTTTTACAGAGCTTTAGATTAAGTTAATAGGAAATTAAGGATGATTACTGTACTATATCCTGTTATTTTTGGAATTACTGTCTGTGCCCTCAAATCTAGTACAGGTAGAATGACTGGAACAGAATATAATACATCTAAGCAGAGTAGTGTGAGTAATGTGGGTTTTAAATCCTGGTGCACTATTAATAATATAGTGCATCAAGGCCATCTATGTTAGAGATTCTAGTTATCCTTCTCTGCCTCATTTCTGCTATGCTATTTTCCTGCCTTTGTTTGTCTAGTTTTCTCCTTCATTGTACTGCCTGCCCGACTCATTGAGGCCTTTCTGCCACTGTTCCTAAAATCCTGGTATTTTTTTTCTCTGTCTCTAGAATGTCCTTCAGTATTCTCTGTAGGGTTGGATTGGTAGTCACAAACTCCACCAGTTCCTCTTTGTCATGGAAGCATCTTGTTTCTCCATTAATTTCTAGTGACAGTTTTGCAGGGTACATCAATCTGGGCTGGAGGTTATTTGCTTTCAGGGCTTGGAAGACTTTGCTCCAAACTCTTCTTGATCTGATGGTCTGTGTTGAGAAGTCAGCCATGATTCTGATGGGCTTACCTTTATAGGTAATCTGTTTCTTTTCTCTTACAGCTTTTAACATTCTGTTTTTATATTGAATTTCTGGTATCTTGATTATTATATGTCTGGCTGTAGCTCTGTTTTGGTTGTAGGTGGCTGGAGTTCTGTATGCCTCACATAACTGAATATCATTTTCTTTTCTCATGCTTGGGAAGTTTTCCTTAATTATTTCTGTGAATAGCCTTTGTAATTCGCCTGTATGTATTCCTGCTTCTTCACATTTCTTATTCTTAAATTGTAGATTCTCTTTTTATCTTCTAGCCTTTGTATTGTTACTTCCTGTTTCCTTGATATTTTTAAGAGATCTTTCCTTTTATGATCACACATTGCAAACTTGTCTTCAAGTTTTTATAGTCTATCCTTAGTTTCTTTTAAGGCATTTTGCCAGCTTTCAATGGAGCTTTTAATTTCTTGGTAGTCTCTTTGAATCTGCTTCATGTATTCTATATTTTCTTTATATTCTTTATCGAATGTTTCTCTCCTTTTTTTTGTGTTCCTCCCTTCTTCCATCTGTATCTTCCTGAGAGCATTTCTTTTATTACTCTACTTATATCTTGCTTTACCTGATTTAATATTTCAGTTTTGTGCTCATCTACAAGGTCCCAAAGATACCTCTTAATGTCCATTGAAGCCATGTCTGATGTTGTATTTGCCGCCCTCAGTCTCCCTTGTTTTTCCTTCTCCTGGATGAGTGCTCTCAGGGTTCTGGACTAGTGGCCTCCTCCTGCCTCTCTCTCCTGTCATGGCCCTGGCTTCCTCCACACAGGTTACTGTGCTGGTCTCAGCCCCCTTTCCTGTTGGCCACGTTTCCTCTGAAGCATGCTGGCAAGGGACTTCCGCCCTCTCCTGCCTGGTCTTGTCACTGAGGTGTAAGCAGTGGCTGTGTATGCCTGCCCCTCCCCACCCAGCCAGCCAAACTTCAGGTGCCTTCATCCGGTTAGTGCATGCTAGGCACAGGGAGTCAATTCGGGATGGCTCATTGGGTCCCGGCCAGGGTCGCAGCCCAGTCCAAGCAAATCCCACGAATCTGCTCTGGGGAGGGAGCAACCAGCTGAAGTCACTGTGGTTCCCAGTTCAGGCTCCTCCTGCCCGATTCCAACATGTTTCCCATTTGGTCGCGCCCTTCTGGTGGGGGGGTCTCATTCCCAGCACTGACTGTGGATTAATGAAGGTCTCTTAGCCAGCTCCGCTCTCCGTTGGGCTCACTAACCCCCGACTTCAGCGCTGCTGTGCTTCCTGTGAGTGGTGGTGGGAATGAGTTTGGGTGGCTCTGCTGGCCAGCCCAGATTCAAGCTGGTGCAAATTCAGGCCAATGCAAACTTGGTGGGTTGTGAGGAAAACACTGTGTCCCATAATTTTTAGCTGTTTCAGTTGTAGTCCCCACATAATTTGACGAGCTTTTTTATGTTTTAATTTCTTCTTGTAAGACTGGGTTTAAAGATAGGTAGCTATACTACTAATCTCTGTTAGTTCATCCAAAAGTATAATTTGTGCTTTCACTGTTTGATTGTTTGATCATTTTTTATGCCAAAATCTAGTAACCTGAACATGTACTTCTAACGTAATATTATGCAATATATTAATTAGTGTTAATTTCCTACTATTTTTTAAAATTCTGTATCATTTCTATACTTTTTTCTGTTTTTTTTTAATTGAATTTAATTTTATTTTTTGTCTTTTTGAGACAGGGTGGCCTTGAGCTCACTTTGTATCCAGGCTGGTCTCGAACTTGCAATGATTCCTTTGCCTCAGCCTCCCAAATGCTGGGATTACAGGCTTGCGCCACCATGTCTGACTTGTTTTGCCTTTTTAAAATAAAAAAAAAATTTTAAAAAAGGGACTAGATTTAATGTAGTATTCTGTTCATGATATAGTAAGTACACAACACAAAAGCAACGTTTTATAATTATTTTTTCTGTGACCCATCATTATATTGTTTTGTTTCTCCCTTCTGTGAAGGAACAGGCTCTATCATAAGATATTGTCTGAAACTTATTTGCCATAAGAAATAAGACATGCCACTGTCTTCCTGTTATGAACACACTGAATCTTTGTACTAGAAGGAGTAGAAAATAGCTTATATTTTTAGAATGTCTAAATGAAGGCATTTACCAATGTGTGGAGTGTATGAGATATGAGTGTAAAAGATATGAAAATGTGAAGCTCTTACATCTTGATTGTTGTCTGGAGGACATGAGTAAGATGAGTGTGATTAGAAGGAAGTCACGCTCAGGGCAACTGGCTTAAACAGCCGTGTTCCTTGGTAGGTGACTTTGTGGAGGTATGAATCTTTCTCGGAAATTGATTCCAAGGAGAATCTTATGAAAGTTACAAACAGTTGCCCCCCCCAAAATGGTGGTAAATATATGTTTACTTCAAATTGTGCATACAATTTGAGGAGGCTTATGGACCTCCAGTAGCCCATTCATGGGAGTTAATTGACTCTTGGAGAAGAACCTTTGACCTTGCTACTCTGCAAGGTTCTTGGCATCTTTAAAATCCTTTTCATAAAATTATCATCTTCACTTTTAATTTTATAATTTCTGTTTTTTGACAAACAGTGACATAGTTCTATCCTTTTTCAGTAATTCTTATCTCTGAAAATAGCTGGGATACTTAAGTGGTATTTATTTCTTTAACATTCTTTAAAATTTTTAGGATTTATAATAGTGACGATGACAAGATCCAGAAACAGCCTGAAAAAGAACTTAATAGAATTAAAGAAAGTCTAAGTTATCTGGCCAAAAAAGTACTTTTCTGTGTATACTCAAAGTCATTTTTAAATGAAAAATGTTTATGATTTGGAAAGAATATAAACAATATTTTTACCAAATCTTTTATTCAAAATATCGACCTGCTGAATTATAAAGAAACAGTATATATACTGTTTTGAGTTATGATGTCTTCTGTGACATTCCATGGTCACTAGACAGTGTTTTCTTTTTGTATTCTTTGGGGGAACTTTACAAAGTCCAGGAAGTTAATGTTTTCAGTGGCCCAACTTCCCTAAAACAGAGTTTGAAGATCAGGGAATGATTTCCAATTTTTAAAACTGATTTTACTCTTTTGATTTAGGTTGACTTTTTTCTGCTTGGAAAAGTATTCTAAACCTATTGTAGAATTCTAAGTGATGAATAGAATTTACCTAATGTTTCTAAAAGATTAAAATACAGTTGTTTTTAAAAGAAAAAAAAATTTTTTTTTGCTACAGTTGTTTTTATTTGTTTGTTTTGTTTTTTGAGACAGGGGCTTGCTATACATTTTAGAACAGCCTGAAACTCACTCAAAGTGCCTATCCTCCACCTCAACCTCCCAAGTGCTGGCACTACAAGTGAGTGCCAACACATCCAGTTTGCTAGAGCTGATTGTTGGCAGTAAGAAGATTCAGGATTAGCTCCACTGGCTTTTGAACTGACGTTGAGAATGGAAGTTACATTCTCAAACAAAAAGTGAGCCCTGGACTATATACTTTAGATTCCTTTTAACTGTCTAAGAAATAACTATCTTAAC